>CAJQUW010011217.1:0-35568 GCA_907163375.1 Prostheceraeus crozeri
CACGTCCGATGTACGTTCGTGTACAGGGTGGCTGATTCAGCCGAAGGGCCCGCTCTCCGGCCCCGTGCGGCGCGTCGGGGCTCGTTTCTCGAGTCCCCCGCGTTAGAGTGCCCGTGCGCGTTGTTTGGTGCTCTCGCGATTTTGGTAAGCTCGCCCCCGTCCGGCGCCCTCCGGGGGGGGGTGCGAAAGGGGGTTTTCGTCGACTCCGGGGTTGCCCCTCGAGTCGGCCAAATTCGAGTGCAACTCTCTCCGTTCCGCGCGTCGACCCGTCCCGCCGTCCACGGATGCGAGAGCTCCGGGCGTCGCCCGCTTGCTGCTTCCGTCGCACCCCGTTTCGATCTATCGCCATCTCGTGGGAGTCGCCTTCTCCCGCGGGCCTCCGTCACCCATTCCGGCCGGGGTCGTGTCCCTCGGGAAGTCGGGTCTCCCGCGGATTTTGGGGGGAGGTGGGTGTCCCTTCTTCTGCGGCGATTTTGTTTTTCCCCGTTAGCTTCCCCGGCTCTCGTTCTCCGATTCCGGAGTTTCCGCCCGATAGAACCGCAGCGAGGTGGTCGGGTTAGGCTCGCGGGCCCCGGCTCTCCGTCAGATTCGAGGGCGGCGAGCTTCAGCGCGCGAGTTTTCTGTACCCGAGCTCGATCCGTTGTTAGGTCTCGCCACCCGACCGATCTATTCGTACGTTTTGTTCTGCCCGCGTTCGAGTTCTACCTCGTTTCGCGGACTCCCGGTCGGACGCCCGCCCCAGCCTCCCTTCCGAATGCCAAAGTTGTCCGCTCGGTTGGTGTCGCTCCTGTTCCGTATTGCGTAGCGAGGGGACGCTGGGCTCGGCGAGTATGCTTCGAGCTGCGGTTATGAGCTTTGCCGTCGATTATTGTCGCGCCCCAGCGCTCCCGAGCGAGAATTCGTCGGGCTTGTAAGGGGTGCGAGGTGCTGCCTTGCGGTATGTGGTTTCGATCGCTTCGGCGACGCGGACTTCCCCTTTCCCCCTTCGATCCCTTCTCCGTCGCTCCCGTTGGATGCTCGGCCGTGTCCGAGGCGAAGGTTGCGCCTCGACTTTGCCGATGTTCCGTTTCTGGTGCGCGCCCCCGAGACCCCTCCGCCCCGGTGATCGTGTTCCCGCTGCCGAAGTGCCGGTGTACCACTTCTGTCGAGGGCGCGCCGGTTCCGTCGTTGGCGCTAACGGCGCTCCGACGTTGTCCTTCGACCGGTTGGCACGTCCGTTTCTCGCGGTCTCGGAACGAGACCCCGGATTTTTGATACTTCGTCCCGGCCTCAACCGTCTGTCGCCCGTATGTCACCGTCTCCAGTGTGTCCGATACCGATTACCCCCTTCTCGGGAGCCGACGCGCAGTCGTCTCGCGTCCGTTTTGGATAGCTCACTTGTTGACCTTCTCGGCCGATACCGCCGTCCTTGTCTCCCCTCGCTCTCGAGCCGCCGAGAGGGTCCTCGAGGTCCCGTCTGCGTTGCCGGAGGGAGGGTTGCCGTCCGCCCCCCCGCGCGAGGCAAACAGCGACCGTTAACCGTTTTTCCGTCCCCGCGGCCTTCCGTCTCCGTCCGAGGGTTGATATCCGATAGGGGTCTCGGAGTTCTGCGTCGCGTCTTGCTCCGATGTCTACCGCGCCCGAGGGGGCCGCCGTGATGGCTGTTCGGTAGGCCCCCCGGCGCGGTATTGAGGGAGGGCATGTTTCGATCGTTTTCTCCCCCCGTCTTGTCCGAGCGAGGAATGTTGCTCAATGCTCGAGGATATGGTCTCGCTCGCTTACGGCTCTGCTTCTGCCGCGTACGAGGGCCCCCCCATCGTCCCTCGATTTCCGTTGGCCGAGGGGTGTTTACCGATCCTCTTCCCGCGGCGGCCGTTTGTCCATGCTCGTCCGTGGGTCGAGCGGGCGCTCTCCCGAGTGTGTTTACTCGCGCACGCTTCGGTAGTTCCGACGCGGTCGTCTCCGGTACGTCGTTGGCCGGACGTTCCGGTTCCTACCCCTCTCGAATTGTTGCGGCCGGGGTTTTCCGAGCTATACGATCGCCCCGCGAGGGTGGTGTTGGGTATCAGCGTCTCTCACCCGAGGTTTACGCCCGTGTCCGAGGGTGGTCGCGCACCCCCCGCTCTAGCGACCCCCCGCCGAGCGAATGCGGCCGAGCCGCCCCGTTGTTCCGCCCGAGCAGGTGGGTACGCGTCCCACGAGACTCGGTGCTCGATGGTTACCGCCCCGCCCGGTTTAGCGCGGCTCGTGGGTTGAAAAGCCAGTTCGCCCCCCCGCGCGGAGGGGGGTTCTATAGCGGGGTGAGGTGTCCCCTCCGCTGTGGTGCCCCGCCTGTGTGCGAGCCCGGTGCGAGGAACGATCCGCCCCCCGTGCGTCACCCTTCGTTCGGACGTTTCCTCAGTCCGTTGTCCTTCCGCTGCGCGACCGTGCCGGACCCCTCCGGCGCCCCCGCATTCCGTGTTTTGTGTCCCTCCCGTGCCGGCGAATCTATCCGAGTGGTAGTTCGGAGACTAGCCGTTCTCGAGAGAGACGGTGGATCGACGCGTCGGCCGGCGGTTCGAGGGTCCTCGTTGGCCGGAGGTTCCCCACCCGCGGCGGATGTGTTGCCGTGTGTTTTGCCGTGTCTACTGGCCTCCCGCCGCATTGTCGATGGTTGGTTCCGCCGAGATAGTGGTACGGTGTTCGATGCCCCGTGTCGGCGCCGTCGTCCCCCGAGGTGTCGTGTACTCCCCCGGCGAGGAGGGGCCTACCGAGCGAGCTTCGAGGGCTCCCCCTTCCCGAGCTGATCGTGCCCGTGTTTTCCTGTCTCGAGGTTGCGCTCCGATGGTTCGGGCGGGCTCGATCCCGGTGTGTTTCTCGATGGGTTTTTGCTTCGAGCCTTCGTCCGGCCGGGGATGGGTGTGGGGGGGGTCGCCGAGGGTGTAGCATCCCCGGTGTGCCGGTCTCTGCCGTCACGAGGTTCTCGCGCGTCCGGTCCCAGTCCCTTCAGAGACCGACCTCGAGGGTACCCGCACGCGTGTGTGACTCTCTTCCGAGGGTCGAGCCGCCCGTGTTCCGAGTTGTAGCGTAGGGTACTTTAGTGTGTTGCGGCTATCCCTGTTCCCGCGCGATGTGCTCGGCTTCGCGAGGGACCCCCCACGATTGTTTGCCGGTTTTCCGTACCGCCCGCTTGCGTGCGAGGTTCTGTCCCCCGTCCGCCGACAGCGATCTCGTAGGTCTTGGTTTCTCTTTTTCGCGGTTGCCCCCGCCGCGATATGTCCGTGGGGAGCGAGGGGTTCTCTCGTGGGTGGCCTCTGCGTCCGTTGGTGTTTTCGTCCGCGTCACCGTGTTGTTTGAACATTCGTTGGGCCCGCATACAGCTTCGTTCGCGTGGCGATCCCCCTCTCGTTGTGGTGGCAAGCTCCGTCACAGGCGCCGCGACTCCGCCCGCGGTTCCGTCCGAGGACCCCGAGGTTCTCGTCCGTCTCGTTTACGCCGTCGGGCGGGATTCTTTTTTTTGTCGCCCCCCTCCGAGGGTGGAGATATGATTTTTAACTGTTTTTCGTGAGTTTGGTTGAAGTGCCCCCTCACCCTGAGGTATACTCCGCACGCCTCGAGTGGTCGTATTCACGATGCTTACCCTCCGTGCCTCCGCTCGAGATCGAAGCCCCGAGGACGGAGCGCGTGGGTTGTCGCCGAGGGTGCGGTGTATCGCGGCCCCCGACCCCGCGAGGGTCCGGTCCTCGGTTGGCGCGTTTGGTCTCGGATCCCCCCTAGCCGTCAACCGCGCCGCATGTGGCCGTATCTCGATTCCCGAGCCAGGGGGGTGCGGCGCCGCCTTCCGGATGCCCTCGCGCGCGACCTCCCCCCCCCCCGAGCGCTATCCCGGCTGCGCGATTTTAGTGTTGCGCTGAGTGTTTCGTCGCGTGTTCGCGGCGACCCGAGGTTGGGTGGTGGCGTTCGGCGCGTCCCGATTGTTTGTCTCTTGTGTCTTGCCGCCATCTCCGACGTGTTTTTCGACGGTGGTCCCCTCTCCGGAATTTTTTGGTTTCGAGGGTATTTGGGGCGACCTTGCGCTCCCCGAGTTATTCGTCCACCCGAGTAGCGGCCCCGTCTTTAGTGTGTTCGTTGTTCCTCCGAGGCCTGCTGTTTTGGGTGTTGTTACGCGCTCTCTGCGCGAAGTCCCCGTTTTCTGCGATTACCCAGGCCGCGTCAGTTCCGCTCGACGCTTCTCGCGATACGTTAGTTCGGGTCCAACCTCCGTGGTGGGTGACCGTCGGTTACCCCCGACGCGACGCCCCCGGTTTCGCGTTCATCGCGCGCCGATTCGTGAGTTGTTTGATGGTTGCGTCCGTGACTGCGATGCCCCCCGCGCCCGTGATGATCCCCGTGTCGAGTGCGGCCCCCGTTTCTGCAGATGGAGGTTATGGCGCGATTTTTCGTGAGATATGCGACCTCCGCGCACCCGTACCCGTGGGTGCGTCGTCGGCCTCGTCTTCCGCCTGCTCTTCGCCTTCCCATTTGATCTTTGGTGTCGACTCGTGCGGCCGCGCGCCGCCTGCTACTCACCCTCGCCTCTACCGCCTCGTGTGGCCATCTCCCTTCGATCTGCGCGCCAGATGGCTTCTGTCGAGTATGTTTCTGGCCGCCGTCTAGACTCCCTTTGACGGTCCCGCTCCCTCTGGGTCTGGACTCTTGCGCCCGTCGTACAGGTCTAGTCTTGCGACCCGATGGAGATATTGTCTACTGAGAAGCGAGGTCCCGGCTAATTTTCGGCGCCCCGGGCCGTTGTTTTCTCCCCGTATCGGTCGGTCGGCGGTTTGCCGGCTCGTTTCGAACGGTAGATGGTCCCCCGGGGACTTGACCGTGTTGCCAACCGATTCTGCTTCCTTCCGGGGATTCTTTTGTGTTTGGTGCGGTTGATTTCAGGTTCGGCGCGAGGGCCCTCCCGCCGAACGCATGTACCTCGGGACTGCGGGGGCCGCACACGAAAGCGCCGCGGCCTTCGTTATCCGATGGGCATTCGGCCTTCGCCCGCCGAGTGACTCCGGCGCCACTTCCACGATTTGGCCCGTTTGCGACGATGTTGATGGGTTGATTGTTCGGTGCCGAGGGCGTCGCGACCCTCGCTCGATTTGCGACCGTGCTTTTACCTTCGCGACCGCGATTGGGGGACGCGTTGTTTGGGGGCGCGTTTGGAGGAGGGGCCGCGAGGCAATCCACTCGGTCTTGACGTACTCATCGGCCCCTCCGCGCGGTGGGGTTTGTTCCCCTTTTTCGGCGGGGCGGAGCCCCCGTTCCCTCTCGACGGCGCGCCACGGCTGCCCGCCCCGCGTACCACTCTTCGCGCGCGCCCGAGGGGGCTTAGTTTCCCACCCGAGGTGTCGTTGCGGTACTGCTGCTCCGTGCGCGAGCCCGTGGTGGTTACTCGGTTTGCTGCGCCTTGCCGATCTCTTACCCTGCCCGGCGTGCACTTCGGTTACGAGTGTGCGACCCCTCGCTCCGAGGGTGGAGGCTTGCGCTCCGCGTCCCGTCGCGCCCTCACGTGTTCCTTTCGTGTTGTGATCGGGGCGTCCCCCTTCTATCCGTGTTCGAGTTCGATTCTTGGTAGTCGGTTGTCTGGGCGGCCTGCCCGTTTCGTCCTGTCCCGGCGAGGCGAGGGCCAATCCCCGTTCTGAGTCGAGTTGTTGCCTCCTCACGCAGCATCCGTTCGGTCTGCGTAGGTCGAGCTCGAGCGGTGGCCCGATTCGGTCCCGCGGTCGACCCCCCCGCCGGGTTTTCCCCGTCGCGTAGGCCGTCCCCCCCGGTGTCTCACTGCCGTCCTTAGGGGGAGAGCGAGGTTTTTTTTCGGCCCCTGCGTACCCCGCACGACATTAGTTTGCCGACCGACTTCCGGTTTTCCCGATCCCTCGTCTGTCTGCCGATCACCTCCGGTTCGATGATCGATCTTCGCGCGTCCGAGGTTCGGTCCCGGTTTTGCGTAGGTTGTTGGATCGCCCGCCTCGCCTGCCATACTCCCTCGGCGTGCGCGCGGTCTCCGCCTCCGTCGTCGAACCGATTTTTGTTTAGGTTTCTCGAGTCGAGGGTGACGATTGTGTCATCGTGTGTTTTGCGGCCGGTCCCCACCGTTGCCCCGGACCGAAGCTGTTCCGCTCCTTCTTCGGTTTGAGCTTTGTTTCGACGTGGCGTCTGAGGGCCCGACGATTCTCGTCCGACCCGAGGGTTCATCTTCTTCGCTCTCCGTTTCGTTGTGTCATGCTCCCCTTTCCGTGTTCCGCGGGCGGGTATCTTCGATGGGGCTCGTCTTGTGTACCCCTCTCTAAGTGTCCCGCTCGAGGGTATCGGGCCCCGTTCGCCTCGAGTTTTCCCGCGATGTAGGTCGAGAGGTGCGTTTTCGCCTCATCGGTCCGTGTTAGCGCCGCAGAGCTCGGTTTCTCGCCACCGTTGCGAGTTCTCCGAGGCGCCGACCGAATGGGTTGCGTTGCGGCCGGTGTTGTCTAGGATCCCGATCTTTCGACGTTCCGAGTAGGGTGTTTTTACGTGGGTCGCACGAGGAATTGTTCAGGAAACGAGTTCGGGTCTTTGTGGGACGGCGACCGCGCGCCGGATCGTTGCGTACGATTTGGGCCCTTCGGGCGTTATTCGGAGGGTGCGACCCGGCTTCCACGGGTTATCTGCCGTGGTTCTGACCGCCCGCGGTTATGTGCCCCACCCTTTCCCCGAGGCAATGTCGCGTTAACTCCCGCCTCCTACGAGGTTTTTTCTGGTGTTTGTGTTCCGCCCACCCCCGCCGTGGATTTTCGACGAATCTTCCACCGCCTCTGCCGAGGTGCCGATGGTTGCTCCGTCTCGCGTCCCTTTCGTCTTCCGCCCGTGTCCGCGGCGTGCTGCGTCGGGCCGGTTTTCTCGTCTCTTCTTCCGCGATGGTGGCGGTCACCGCCGAGGGGCGGGCCGCCGGCCCCCGCGAGTGGCCCGTTTTCGAGTGGATCCTCGTGCGAGGGTGGAAGATTATGGTGTGTGTGTATTGTCGAGCACGCGCACGAGTGACCCGGGTTGTTCGTGTCCCCCCCCCGAAATTGTGGTTGACGGGGCGGCTTCCCCGAGTTACGGTCCGTTTCCCACGCCCATCGTTTTTGCGATGTTTTTTGTGGTGCGGGTCGGCTCGTCGACGTCGCGAAATCCTCCGCGTTCGAGGGTCGTCATGAGCGCTACGTTCTGGGGGCGCCGCGAGGGGCGATTTGTTTAGCGCCCGGTGGGGGCTTCGCCGAGGCTACTTGTCTCGCCCCGACGCTTCCTCCCGAGCCCCCCACCGTAATGCTCCCCCCCCCTCTCCGAGGGTGCGTGGTTGGGTAATATTCCGGGGCGTTCTCGCCCGTTTGCGGGTTGTCGAGGGCCCGATGTGCTGTGTTTTTTGTTTTGGGTCCGGGCGGGGGTGGATTCTTTCTCCCGAGGGACGGGTTAGGCTTTCTTCCGGCCCCCGTCCCGCTCTCCGGCGAGGGCCGGATCGGTTCTCCCTCTTCGTTCTCTCCCGATTTCGCGCAGTTCGTCTCCAGCCGGTTTTTCGGAGGGTCGTGTGTGTCGCGACGTTTTTTCGGCACTCAGTGCCGCCGAGTGCGCAAGGACCCCGCGAGGGGATGCCGAGGCCACCGGGGCGCGAGAGCGGTACGCGTTGTACGCTTTCTCTCCCGACTCACGCGGCCGCAAATTCTTCGCGCGTGTGCGTGGCCCGCATTCGGCGATGCTCGTCGTCGGCCGGTTGTGGAGTGGTTTACGCCCCCGCCGGTTCTATCCGAGTTTTTCTTACCCCTGTGTGATCTCGAGTTTTTCAGGTCCTAACCCCACTCCCCTAGCTCGTTATCTGCTCTCCGCTCACGAGGGGACGCGCGTCACGCGTTTGGGTTTAGCCGCTAGCCCTGACCGAGGGTTTACGTCTGTTCGATGGGTGTTTCTGCGTGTTGCCGTCCTGTCACCTCCGTGCCCGTCCGTGTTTCTCCTCGTCGTGGGCGTGGCCGCTGCCCTTTCTAACAGCGATTACGAGGTCTCGAGGTTCCCCCCCAGAGGGTGGTCCGCACGCGTCCGTCCCGCCCAGATTTGCGCCCGTTTCGCTCCCCGTGTTCGGTCTGCGTAAGGCGCTCCGCCCTCGCGCGTTCGTTTGGTAGTCTGACTCCACGATTTAGGAGTCCCCGAGTTCCCCGCCGAGGTTTGGTTTCTCTGTGTGCCCCCCACCGCCCTCGCCCGCGTTTTTTCGAGCGAGGGTCTCGTTAGTTTGGGCCTTGTCTCGACGTTGTTGTGGACTTCGTTGTGTTGTGGGTTCCCCGCTCCCGCTCGACCCGGGCGTTGCGCCTCGTTTGCTGGGAGATTCGTGCGATTGAGGGTTCGGTCGACGTGTCCCTGCCCCGCCGAGCGGTAGTCGTCCCACGCAGTGCGACCCGGGCGGCGCTCCGTTTGGTTCAGCCGAGGCCGATGGATGGTTGCCGAGGGCAGATTTCCTGAGGGTTTTCCGCGCGCTGGCGGTATCCTCGGGGTTGTTTCACCGCCGACTCCGCAGAGTTGTTTTTGTTCTCGAGTTCGAGGGACGTCGAGTTCCCGTGCGTTTAGTTCGCGCTCCCCCGCGAGAGTGGTCCCGCCGTTTCGCCCGTTCCCCCTCCGACCGGAGGGGTCGTGGGTTTTGCCTGCCGGCGGCGTCGTGGGTTTTTTCGAGTTGTTTCGAGGGCGTACCGAGGTTTTGGTCCCGTTGGGCGACGGCGATTTGTTATTATGGCTGTTTTTCGTTACGTCCTCGTCATTTTCGTGGTTACCTCTCCGTCACCGGAATCTCTTGCGCGGCCCGGGTACCGCGATCCGCGCGGCCGGACCTTCCTCCGATGCGACTCCATCCTTGTTTGGTCGTCGCTCGCCAAATCCGGCTTCCTCGGCGTTTTCTGGGAGTGGGTCTGGTTCCGTTCCTCTTCGTGGTCGTGTCCGGATCAACCGTTTTTATGTTGCGAGTGCGTCGAATTTCGGGTTTTTAGATCGAGTTAGCGCGCGTCCCCGCGGCGTGGGTTTCGTACGGTTCGAGTGACGTCCCGTTACGCTCCGCCGAGGCGCCGGACCTCCGCCCGGCGTCGTCTGCCCGTCTTCCCGTAGCCCCGACCGAGCCCGCGCGCGTTCGCCGTCGCGCGATTGGTGTTGGATTCTTTCGCGAGGGTGTCCTTCGCGTTGTTTGCCGTGCCCGCCTTGAGTGTCTCTCACGGCCCTCCGGTACGATTGCGATTCCGCGAGGGTTGCGTGCCTCGCGCCCACGACCACCGCCCCGTGGAAGTGCTAACACCGTCTTGTTGCATTTTCACGGTCTATTCCGCCGAGGTTTGCGACCCGCGTCCTGTACGATGGATTAAGGGATATCGCCGACTGCGTTCTCGCGAGTCCGTTCCGTGGGTGCGAGGGTCGACGCGCGTAGTCGGGCCGATGTGCTCGGGCGGGCTCGACGTACGTGTTCGTATGGGAGTTTGGGTTCGTCCCACGCCCACATTCGCCCGTACCTGCCCCCGTTTGTTGGGTTAATCTCCCCGCGAGCACCGTGCCTCGACGGAGGGTTCCCTGCTCGGTTCGATAGAGCTGGCCGCGGCCGTTTGGTCGTGTTTCGTTTGCTCCGTTATTGGCGCCACCGGACCCGGCCCTTGTCCTGAGCGGGTGCCTCTCTCCGTTCGATTCCGCCCGTCCTCTCCCCGCCCTCGAGGGCTCCCGTAGTCCGACCGTCGCCAGTACCGGTCCCGGCTAGGTCGATGTTTTATCCGTTGTTTCCCGTCCGTGCACCGGTCCCTCCGCTTTCTCCTTCCCGCGTGTCGGCCCGGCGGATTGTTGGCACCCGGCCGTCGAGGGTAGTTTTCGCGAGGAGGTGGGGTGATGTGTTTTGTGTTGATCGGCCCTCGGTTGGGAGCCCGTACGTTCCCCGCCTCGCCTCCGGTTAGCCACGAAGGGTGTTATTGATTTGTTTGTTTGGTCACGCCCGCGATTGATGGTACCGGATCTCCGAGGTACGTTCGTGTCCGGAGGGATTTCCCCACGAAGTGGTGGCTTCTCACTCTCGATCAGTACGATAGGTGTTCATGCTCCGCGAGTTCGCGATGTTCCCCCCGTTACGCCACATCACCCGTTGGGATGTGGTGGTTAAGTTTGGTATACCGCAGGGGGTTTGTGGGCGACTACGCGTTCTGTGCCCTCGTCTCGCGAGGTGTTCCGCGGTTGTGTTTGGGTACGTATACCACCTTTCGTGTCTGCCGAGGTTCCTGAGGGACGGTTTGGGTTTGCTCCGTTTCCGAGGTCCGTAGCCCCGTACCCGCCGCTTGCCGCCACCGCGTTCCTGGAGGCGTCCGATGTTTCCGGGTGTGCTCCGATTAACTCTCTTCCTCGAGCGAGGGCCGTCCCCGATCGAGTCTCGGTTCGAGTTAGCTATTCCCGTGTTCTTCTGTCCGATTCCGAGTTTCGCATGCGACCCGTTTTTGCGAAGTCGTGACGAGCTCTCCCGTTGGTTTAAGGTCTGCGGAGGATGTTCGAGCTTCGATCCTCGGGTCCCCTTCGCGTCCGTGCAGAGCTCGAATCGGTCCGATTGCGTGCGATGTCCGATGGCCGGTGTCGTTTGTTCCCGTATTTTTTTCCGTTCGCGAGCGGCAGGTTGGCGTGGTCGCCCCTTCGTCTCCCTTCACGCTCGAGGAGCCGGTGACTCCCCTCCTCCTTCGAGGGGCACCGGTTTTGCGGCTCCTGATTTCTGTGCCGTTGCGCCCCGCGTGAGTCGATGGTGTTCCAGCAGTGTCCGCTTCTCCGGCCTTCGATCCGGTGTTCGATCCGTAGATGCTGCCTACCGTGGCCGTTGTGTCCGTTCTCGTTCCGTGTGGTAGCTCGTGACCAGTGTTATCTCTCGCGTCCGTCCTCCCAGAATCTTTTTGGTAGTGATACTCTATTGCTCGCGACGCGACGCGCTCCTCTCCCACCAGCGCTGTCTGTTGCGTGACCTCAGCGTGGTTCGTATTCGATTCCGTTGCCGGTTCGACGTCCGTTTGTGTCGCCCCGGCCCCGCCCTTCGCACGCATCCATTGAGTCCGGTTCGCTCGCTCCCCCTTCGTGTGTGCCGCCTCCATCTCGATACTCCCCGCCCTCGCTCACGGTACTTCCCCGGCCTCTCGGATTCTCCTCATTTCGTTTTCTGCACGGACCGGTTCGCGGAGGGTAGGACAAGAGTCCGCGTGCTTGGTGTGTTGGAGGGGATGCTGCCGTACGAGGAGCAGGTATGGGTGGTAGGTGGTGGTTGGGCGATGACCATGCCCGAGGTGGATGGCCCTGTACTCAGCATGGTGGAGCTTGAGGTAGATGGGGCGGCGAGAGGGTTAGGGTCGGAAAATTCATCATCATATTTCCGCCAGCCCTCGCGACTTCCTCCCACTTTCTCCTGCCTTGCCACCAAACTGTAGAGTGGAAAAGAGATGAGATTGATGAATGATAGGAATGCATGCTATCAGCCCATGATGATACAGAACACATGACAGCATTCTCATTCATTACGAAGAACAACTTACATATTCCCAGTCGTTCATAGGCTCGACACAAGTGCCTCCTTCAGGAATAGGTTCTACTGTTCATGATGCGCTGCTGTACTGAAAAAGGGAGGGAGATATTAGAGTGCATTATAAATTTTTAGAAATGAGCCGATCGCTTTTGAAAATCGCGGAGTAAAAAGACGTTAAGGGTCCTTTTGTTGAAAATTAGTAAGGATATGATTCTTACATTCTTGATGTTATTCAAAGGTTTATGAAAATTAATTCCAATGCTCAACACACATGGTAACCGAATGATGTTAGTTCAAGAGTTTTATTCTTTATAGCACAACCTGCCTCTTGCCCCATCACACGAAAACTTACATTGCTCAATGAGAGTTTCCTCCATCTTGGCAGAGACGCGATAAGATTCAATTTTTCTCGTGATACTCGTATCCATATCGAAGATTAAAGTAGTTAGATTCGACGTCGAAGGCAAATTCACTGAAAAGGATACGTAAGATTTATTTCATTTTACCTATGATGATCATGTGAATAGTCATTCAATGAACATGAGTCAATCAACACTTCGAAATGCTCCATACCATAAAGACTAACCCTTGTCGAATGGCCTAAAGTACTCTGACCTGACGAGAGAAAGTGTCACGTTGAGTATGAAGTCGAACGCCCAACATGAGCAACAGTCAGAGGTTTCGGTCTAACAAACGACAAACAACCCGTGCAACGCAATCCCCTCTACGGCAGTACCCGCCGTCCCGAAGGAACGCTCGAGCAAAGGAAGTATTACAGCGATGATATGCTTTATGAGCAGAAGTGAAACTCTTGATAGCAAGAGACTATTCAACTTGATAGCAAGTCAAAACAACCTGATAGCGGGAGCTCACCAACACTCACCTTATGAAAGATAAATGTGAAGAGTAGAGCTGGTGCACTACCTTTTATAAGATTTTCCTAAGCGGTGAATGGATGAGACGTCTCGTCCAATCACAAGACGATCAGGAGTTTCCAGTGCGCTCACGCACTTCCAATTAATGCTGATGTCACAAACTCTCTTTTATGAACGCATGAGCATCTATTTGAATCTGTCAATGTACATTCCTATTGCGATATGATTTATTCGTTGATGATTTTACTATATCTTATGTATTCAGAGCTTGCTCATACACTTAGTCTAACTTGTAAACTAGTAAATCTTGCGATCTTATTTTTTAATAACAGTCACACCTTTATTTCTAACATATACACTATTGAAACTTTATTTCTAATTTGTAAACTCTTGAAACTTTATTTTGATATACAAACAGCTAAAACTTTATTTCTAACGTATACACCATTGAAGCTTTATTCTTAACTTGTAAACTATTGAAACTTTATTTTTAACTTGTAAACGGTTAAAACTTTGTTTTATTTCTATCATATAAACAGATGAAACTTTATTCTTAATATATACACACTATTGAAACTTCATTCTTAACTTGTAAACTATTGAAACTTTATTTCTAACTTGTAAACTCTTGAAACTTCATTTTGATATACAAACAGCTAAAACTTTATTTCTAACGTATACACCATTAAAAATTAATTTCTAACTTGTAAACTCTTGAAACAGTTATAATTTTATTTTTAACTTGTAGACTGTTGAAACTTTATTTCTAACTGGTAAACTGTTGAAATGATATCTTTCATTTACAAATAGTAGAACACTTTGTCCAACTTGTAAACTAGTAAATCTTGTTCGCCATCGAATCTAACTATTTAAATCTTCATCATGGAAATCAATGTTCCACAGTCGGAGTAAAAGTTTGAGATGATACACTCCTGGCAAACTAACTCATGAAGTAGCTTTGCTGTAATACATTTCTATCTGTAAAAATATGATAATGTTAAAGTGAATCTAAAACTTTTCAGCTTATTAATTGTTCATCGTTGCATCAACGCTTTAACACGTGAACAGTTATAATTTATTTTTAATTTACACTTAGTCTAACTTGTAAACTAGTAAATCTTGCGATCTTATTTTTACAAACAGTTGCACCTTTATTTCTAACATATACACTATTGAAACTTTATTTCTAACTTGTAAACTCTTGAAACTTTATTTTGATATACAAACAGCTAAAACTTAATTTCTAACTTGTAAACTCTTGAAACAGTTATAATTTTATTTTTAATTTACACTTAGTCTAACTTGTAAACTAGTAAATCTTGCGATCTTATTTTTTACAAACAGTTACACCTTTATTTCTAACGCATACACTATTGAAACTTTATTTCTAACTTGTAAATCTTAAAACATTTCATATGGGCGATGATGATAGATGAAATAGTGTCAAATAAAATTAAGATAGCTTACACTTCTGATACAGGGATAGCAATCGACTGCGATCCATGTGTAAAGAGCTTGTTAGACTACGAAAGAGAGAAGTGTGTTATGTTGCGTGTGGCGCGTGAGTGTCCTCCCATTTCATTCCATTCATCAATTCGTCTCATTGATAGAGACAGGTAGAACTCATGGTTCTCATAACGTATGCAATGGAAAGTTTTAGGCAACCTTCGACAGTTGGCTAAATGTCGCCCTGGCGCGAATGCATACTACGTTGAGACAGAGGCAATCACTTGCAAACATGACGCAGATTAACAAGATTGACCATTGCCGAATGTCCCTTGCGGTATACATAGCTACGGGTTTCACCGCTGCCCTTTACAGGAACACCCGTCGAAAGGAAGTATTACACCGAACTTCATTTGCAACGTTCAAGTTGACTGATAACAGATTCAACTTAATGATAGTATTCGCCAGTCTAAAGACTGCCCAGGGCAAACCGCGTGGAGGCTCTATCATGTCTTGCCCCATAGTGGACGATTATACGGTAGTGTGTTAGTAGATTTCAATCATTGAAAAGGGAAGATGAGAATCATTTCATTTGTCTCATCAACGTTTATCATGGGAGCAATCATTGAAGGGACATCTAATGAATTACATTTCACTCTACTCCATATCATAAAGACTAACCTTTGTCGAATGGCTGAAGTACTCTGACCTGGCGAGAGAAAGCGTCACGTTGAGTATGAAGCCGAACGCCCAACATGAGCAACGGCTCAGAGGTTTCGGTCTAACAAACGACGAACAACCCGTGCAACACAATCCCTCTACGGCAGTACCCGCCGTCCCGAAGGAACGCTCGAGCAAAGGAGGTATTACAGCGATGATGTGCTTTATGAGTAGAAGTGAATCTCTTGATAGCAAGAGACTATTCAACTAGATAGCAAGTCAAAAATAACCTGATAGCAGGACAAATGTATAGTCAGTAATTTACACTTAGTGAGGAATGATAGATTTGAGTGTAGTGAGTGGCACTCGATCCCGTCGACAGCCCGAAGGCCTTGTACTGATCACTAGGGAAGTGAGAGATCTTCCCCGATACCCGCTCTTTACAGCTGAAGACATCATTGTCACTGCCCCGAAGTGGTAACAGCAACGCCGAGTCAAAGGTAGTGAACAGTAGCTGGGATCTAACCCCTCAAAGCTGCCTTAGTCTTAGTTAAATTTGAAATCTGATAGCAGATTTGAACTCAGCATACTTGAAAACCTTGAGGAAACATCCAAGTTATTGCTTTGATCTGCTTGATAGCAAGCCGTAGAGAGCTTGATTCACCAGCGTTTTGCAATGGAGATGTTTAGAGGCCACCCATGACAAGATAGCTAAGACTCAACCGATTGGCGTTCAAAGTGCTACGTTGAGAGCTGTGTCAAATGCCCAACATGAGACATGAGTTGTCCCAGCGGTTACGGTCTTAAATATGACACATTCCCTTGCCACACTTATCACTACGGCATCGTCCGCCGTCCCGAAGGAACACCCTGTCAGTGGAATATTACAGCAAAACTCTCCGTGTCTTGCTCGCTTTCAGTGAAAAGCCGCTTATACCATGAGAAGACTGGCTCAGACATCATTAAAAATGCTTTCATTGACTTCAGTAGGGTCGAAAACCCCAGAAAACCTCCAAAACTAGTGAATTTAAATTTTTCAACTTTTTAGCACTACTTATGAAATTTTATAAGTAGTCCATCACTTAGGACAGGTCAATAGCGACCGAACCTTTTTTTGAATCAAGTCAAACGGACTTGTAGAAGCAAAGTTACGAGCCTTTAAAGTTTTGGAGTCTTTTATGGCCTGGAGACGAAGGCCATCTCCTGGCGAACCTCTAAGTCTGACGGCTTAGCTGATATCAGCAATGAAATTTTCTAAGTCGGTTTCTTACAGAAACTTGGAATTTGGAATGTCCGAAGCTATCATCGGAGCTCAGAGAGACGACCTACCTCTGACAATCGTTCTCCTCTAAATGACAAGTCTCCGTCGGTTCCCAGCTTATATAGTGTGTGGCGATCAGCTGATGACGTAATACCCATCATCCAAACACTAAAAATCCCGTCTTTCTCCGGTTCTAGTGCTCCGATTGAGCTGGAAATACACCATTTCCATGTAGAATTTGACGCTGAATCCGAATCTGGCCTCCGTTTTCCCATCCGATGCTTCGTTTTGAAGCTAGAGCCCAAAACGTCCCAAATTCTAACTCTGTCGTTTTTCGCCAATGTCCCAAAATCTTAAATGGCGTCTCACATCTAAACGAAGACAGATAGGAACAAGCCGATTCTTTCACTGAATTTGTCTCACTCTTAGCTTTCAAACGAGCTATGGCACGACAAAATCCATCCACTGGAAGCCAAAATCGAAGCAAGCTGTCCAGAGGGGGGGGGACGTCAGCGAAAATTTTTTCTCTCCGATTGAGCTGGAAATACACCATTTCCATGTAGAATTTGACGCTGAATCCGAATCTGGCCTCCGTTTTCTCATCCGATGCTTCGTTTTGGCTCTACAGTAGGCAGCCATCGCAAAAATTCTAACTCTGTCGTTTTTTCGAAAAATTTTGAAAATTTTTTCTCACCGATTGACTTGAAACTCACCATACAGATAAAGAATTTCACGCTGATTCCAAATCTGAAATCCGTTTTCCAATCCGATGCTTCGTTTTGAAGCTAGATCCCAAAACGTCCCAAATTCTAACTCTGTCGTTTTTCGCCAATGTCCCTGAGCTCCGACCTAAAATCTTGTAACCGCTCTAACTTTTGAACGGCTGCTCCGATTGACTCGCAACGAAAAATGCGGTCGAGCAGTGTTTCATCCTCTTTCCAATGCAACTCGAACGAACAAAATCCGTCCACTAGAACCAAAGTGAGAACAAAGGGGGGGGGTCAGCGAAATTTGATGAAACAAACTTTGGTAAAGGTCCCAGGTCGAAATTCCACACTTTGGAAAATTTTTAATTTTTCCCATACAAAGTCACTCTGACACTTAGGATTTTTTCAGGTGAGCTCCGACCTAAAATCTTGTAACCGCTCTAACTTTTGAACGGCTGCTCCGATTGACTCGCAACGAAAAATGCGGTCGAGCAGTGTTTCATCCTCTTTCCAATGCAACTCGAACGAACAAAATCCGTCCACTAGAACCAAAGTTAGAACAAAGGGGGGGGGTCAGCGAAATTTCAAAATTTGATGAAAAATGTTTTGGTGACGGTCCCAGGTCGAAATTCTACACTTTGGAAAATTTTCAAAATTTTACCCATACAAAGTCACTCTGACACTTAGGATTTTTTCAGGTAAGCGAGCTCCGACCTAAAATCTTGTAACCGCTCTAACTTTTGAACGGCTGCTCCGATTGACTCGCAACGAAAAATGCGGTCGAGCAGTGTTTCATCCTCTTTCCAATGCAACTCGAACGAACAAAATCCGTCCACTAGAACCAAAGTTAGAACAAAGGGGGGGGGACGTCAGTGAAATTTCAAAATTTGATGAAAAATGTTTTGGTGACGGTCCCAGGTCGAAATTCTACACTTTGGAAAATTTTCAAAATTTTACCCATTCAAAGTCACTCTGACACTTAGGATTTTTTCAGGTAAGCGAGCTCCGACCTAAAATCTTGTAACCGCTCTAACTTTTGAACGAAGACAGATAGGAACAAGCCGATTCTTTCACTGAATTTGTCTCACTCTTAGCTTTCAAACGAGCTATCGCACGACAAAATCCGTCCACTGGAAGCCAAAATCGAAGCAAGCTGTCCAGAGGGGGGGGGGGACGTCAGTGAAAATTTTTTTCTCTCCGATTGCTTTCAAATTCACCATACAGATGCAGAATTTCACGCTGAATCCGAATCTGGCCTCCGTTTTCTCATCCGAGGCTTCGTTTGGGCCCTACACACCAAAACGTCCCACATTTTAACTCTGCCAAAATTTTGAAGAAACAGTTTTTCTCGCCGATTGAGCTGGAAATCACATCACAGATGCAGAATTTGACGCTGAATCCGAATCTGGCCACCGTTTCACCATCCAAGACAACCTAGGCGGTCGCCCATGTCAACCTAGACGGTCGCCCACGTCAACCTAGACGGTCGCCCACGTCAACCTAGACGGTCGCCCAAGTCAACCAGGCGGTCGGACCAACTCACTCGAGTCTCACACTCTGTCGTTGCAGAGGGGGGGGGAGTCAGCGAACATGTTGTGAACCAACCTGGCCGGCACACCACGACAGACTACAACCTCTGTCGTTCCAGAGGGGGGGAGGGGGGGCGCGCTGTGTTTATTCTGGACCTTTTGTTACTACTTTTGTTTCATTAAGTTGCAGTATGTTATGTATCGCAAGGAGACGCAGATTTTGGGAACAATGACACAGCATGCATTCGTTTCAACCACATGTCAAATATCACTTTTTCTCGCAAAGTGACTGAATTGAAATACATAAGAAAACTTCAAGCCTGAGCTGTGGTGTTTTCTGGCGGCTTCAGCTCCGGCATGTTGCCACGACTCCGGCTTGGGCTCCGAAACCCTGATCTTGCATGACTTTTAAGTCAGTGAAACCCTAATGTTAGAAAATTCACACAATGCCTAAATCAAATCAATGTTCATAATGCTTAGAAGCTTCATTTTGCACAAAAACCGCCTGTTGTCGATATTTTTATCAAAATGATATTCTCTTGCAAAAGGAGTAATGATTGGATGAATTTTCGAGAGTATCTATAACACTGAATCAAATCTTGTAATCGTCGAGTTTAAGGAAACTTTTTCTTTTTTTTAGATTATATTATTAGAAAAGCATTACGAAATTACATCCCTTGTTGGCACCATTTCACACGATGAAAAGGCTCATTTGCATGTTTCTTTGAGCGACGCCGATGGCAATGTGATTGGAGGACATGTTGTATCTGACATTATCGTTTACACTACTGCTGAAGTTATTCTCGGAACAGCACAAGGAATTGTTTTTGAACGTCATTTCGACAAATGCACCGATTTCAATGAACTGAAAGTAATGAAAGATGGAGATGGTGAACATTAGTTGAACAAAATAAAGATAAGTATTGAAATTGGGTAATTTCATAATGCCCAGCATTTGTAAAAACAAATCGCTGCTACATTTTCAACCTTGTGTGATTGAAGTGCTCACTTTTTATTTACTGTGGTATGAAGTTGTGGAATAATAGTTCAACTGCTTACCGAGGTTCATTATTAGGGTGGAGTGAAAAAACTTTTTTTAGAAATCAAAGAGGCCCCATTCATTTATGCATGACAAATGTCAAAACTAACCTCCATGTGCAATTTCAATACATTTGAATGTCATTTGAGCCCGCCACACCGAGTCTGAAAGAATCGGGCTCCCGAAAGTCTAAAAATAGTCCAAAATTGCAAAGTTTGAAGCATTTGACCCCATATTTTTCTCACTGCAATCTTATGTATCAGTAAGCCCAATTGTTTACATGCAAAGAATATGAGCGTTGAATTGCATGTCAATTTTTAAAGCATTTGGGTATCATTTATGCCCGCACACTGCATCTAAAAAAATCGACACGAAACATATATAATTATGACTTAAAGTCCATCGGTATTATGAAATAAAATCTCATACAGCTATGTACTAATTTGAAGTAAGTATGAAATGTAATTCTTATAATGTTTCTGCACACTCGGATATCATTTGATATTACAACACCACCTAAAACGTAAAAAACGATTTTCTCTTATTTTCTTCCATTTGCTCTATTAGCACAAAATTTCAACAGAATTGCAATGAACTGATATAGAACTATTTATGATTATCCGCGGAAAATGTTATGGAAACCCAAATACAATTACAAGTAAAAACACACTTAATTGTTCACAAACGTAATTATTCATATAAGTAGAAGCAAGAGGAAGTAGGACCTATCTTTCAATAACAATGCGTCAGCACAAATCACATTCACTATCATAAGTTTACAGTAAATACTTTTCAATAGTCTGTAGTATATTCGCTTTTTGTGTTAAAACTTTTCATTCGATTTCTAGATGCATTTCTCACTCTTACAATATTATCGCGTTTAGTTTTATCACTTGCCACCAAGCTTACTTACGTAATATTTTTTATGCAACGTTTCACAGCCTGTGTGTGGCGGGGCAGGTAAAAAAAATCAAGAGTTTTACCTGCACTTCGTAAATTTTCTTCTGATATCCCTATTGTAAGAGGTGGCTCCGTCCGCTCTTCCAAAGTCACCCAATCAATCAGAGAAAAGTAATCTTCAGCTTAGAAATTAAGTTTAGGGGCGCGGAATTCTCTCAGTTTGCCGGTAGCAAGTTGTATCGCTTTCAAAACTCGTTGCAATCCCAGTTCTCGGATATGGGGTCTCTCATCATATAGCATTGCAATTAGAAGATTTTCTTGATGAGCGAAGAAAGCATTACGCTGCAGGACGTTGTCAACAACTGTTTTTAAATGTCGAGGTAAGTATCTTGACGCTCTTATCATACCATAAAAATGCTTTGCACCATAGCCAATGGATGGATAGCACCTTATTGAGAACCATGTTGGGGCATACACTTTACATATAAATGTAGACAACGTCACTAATTCTTCGGATGGATTGGTAGTTCCAATATATAAGCGGAAAATTCGATTCGCTGTAGTAATCCATCTAGCATGAGACAGCTTGCCAGGGCTTCGCTTCGCAAAATCATTTGATATATCCTTGTTTTGAATTACGTGACAAATTTCGTGTAAATATTTTTGATCAGAACTTAAAATCTGGATGTTCAAGTCAGGCAAATTAGATTCAATGGCCTGAAAATCAACAATTTCCAGAGTTTCACATGAGCGTAGAGATTTGCCAATTGGTCCGGCATAACTGTTTGGCCCTGTTGTGTATCCATCTAATTCTCCCATTAGATGTCGGAGAGGGAGCTCATTGCAGTGGAGCAAACATATGACACAATGGACCGGATGTTGAAATTCTTTTTCGAGAAGTCGAATGACTCCTCCAACTGGTCCTGTGTTAACAGGAGTTCCATCGCATCCTATCACTTTGAGTCCATTTAAGTTCGTATATAACTCACAAACATCAACAATAGAACATTTAATATCTTTAGACGATCCACTTTTAGGAGAAATGTGACCAATAAAAATTGAACCTGGCTCCTTTAAAAGTGATACATGTTCTTCAAGTACTGTTTTTCGAAACTTACCATCCTGAACGATTGTTCTGTCCTTTCGGCTATCAAAATATACTGCTTGAATGTCTTCATTGAATTGCTGGGTTTCTCTGAAAATTTTCCTTTCTCTTATGACCTTGCTGCGATCAATAATTTTGTCCTTATTCTTTGTTGATACAATACCAAAGTCTTGCAGCACAGATGTTGCAATTGCCGCTCCTACCCTGTCTGAGACAAGGTAGCGGTCGCAAGTCGAAGCCAAATTCGATAATTTCTGACGCATCTGAGACCCATATCGGCTGGAAGTCATTTTCTTGGTCACACAATTTTCAAACATATCGCCATCATCAGACTCCATTTCGCAATCATTATCGGACTCTGGATAACACACAGTTGCTTCAAATTTCATCTTCTCCTCTTTCGCTATTCGTTCAAATTCTTTCTCCTGTCTCAATAGTCAAGTCTTTATTGACTTGGTAGCGTTTTTATCAATTCCTGAAATGATCATATTTCTGCTTGATATTTGATCTTTATGAAATTCATTTTCTTCTTTAGGCTCTTCACCTTTCAGAATGATGAAAAATCCATTTATTTTTTGTTTGAATTCCTCAGATCGGTCAAAGCTCTTCCCTGACGATCGCCGTTCAACTGGAATTTTTAAAAGATTGCGATAGTTGTCGCTCCACCGTTTTAGTTTTTCTGCTACCTTGTGGTTTTCAATTGTATTAATGCCTGCTTTATGCCATATACTGGTTATTTCATCAGCAACATCGCGACATTGAGAAATAGTGGACACATTTCCAATTGTTGCATTATCTTTGATGTACTGCAGTCTGTTTAAGCACTCTTTAATTGTCGGCAGTTGAGTCTGCTTGAAACTTTCCAATGAAACGCCAATGAAAGGATCACAGAGATTCGTACGTGTCGCCATAATCTTTGCTTTCAAATGATGCCTCTAAAGCGTGCCACGTCTAAGTATACCGCTAAACGTCTAATTATTGATCAAAATGGGAAATTCTTTACTGAAATGAAAAACTGATGTCAGCCAATGACTATACCCATACGCTCATCATCAACAACAATAGAGACAGGATGAATAACTGAAGTTCGGCCAATCCGATGGACTTAAATTAGACACAGGATTGTTAACGAACGCGAAATAGATGTTGTCACGCAATAGTTTTAGATCAGTTCATTGCTAATTCTGTTGAAATTTTGTGCTAATAGAGCAAATGGAAGAAAATAAGAGAAAATCGTTTTTTTACGTTTTAGGTGGTGTTGTAATATCAAATGATATCCGAGTGTGCAGAAACATTATAAGAATTACATTTCATACTTACTTCAAATTAGTACATAGCTGTATGAGATTTTATTTCATAATACCGATGGACTTTAAGTCATAATTATATATGTTTCGTGTCGATTTTTTTAGATGCAGTGTGCGGGCATAAATGATACCCAAATGCTTTAAAAATTGACATGCAATTCAACGCTCATATTCTTTGCATGTAAACAATTGGGGCTTACTGATACATAAGATTGCAGTGAGAAAAATATGGGTCAAATGCTTCAAACTTTGCAATTTTGGACTATTTTTAGACTTTCGGGAGCCCGATTCTTTCAGACTCGGTGTGGCGGGCTCAAATGACATTCAAATGTATTGAAATTGCACATGGAGGTTAGTTTTGACATTTGTCATGCATAAATGAATGGGGCCTCTTTGATTTCTAAAAAAAGTTTTTTCACTCCACCCTATTCATTATACCGAACTGAAAGAGCAATATGAAGGAGAATTTTTCCGGGTACTCTTATTCCCCTACTTCATGAGTCCTCCACATTGCTCCTGACATGCTTGTTGCTGTAGTTCTTGAGAGCACACGTCACAGGAGTTTTATTATTCATCTGATCTGTGGGATGTCTCAGCGATTGAGTAGTCTTGGTGCCGTTGTCTTCGACTGACCGTGTTGATGTTCATCTCTCCGGATAAATTTATGATCATCTGAAACAGATGGTTCGATTTGATAAGATTCATGCTATTGTGAAGTTTATTGCAAATAAACCGAGACTTGCAATTATACTTGTTATCTGACAGATCCTCTCATTATTATTTTTTCCTAATATAATGATAAAACTATTGCACAGTAAAAGGTTTAACCCATGTACTGTCGATCGGATCAAAACTGACCCGAACGGACTATCATGTTTAAATTAACAAAGAAAGGAGAATCAGATGAAGGTGAAATTTCGTGACTTTTATTGTGCCTTTTTAGTGCTCATTTTCATTTATTGTTGCATTTCATGACTGTGAACTGTTGACCCAAGAGTACCGCGGGTTTTTCAAAATTTTGTATACGTAGGAGGTCGACCGGCTCATTTTTGACCCGACAAAGTTTTGACCACAAAAGTGTGTGCCGATAACTTCTTTACATCTCGTGATTTGGTGAACAGATGAAGTGAGCGACGAGCATTTTGAGGTGATAATTCTTTGGCAGCAAGGCATTTTCGCTTTGTCAGTTAGACCTGAATGTTGCAATCTACCATGACTTTTGATGATTTCATCTTCAGTCATCTTCATGTTCAGTTGCTTGATGAGCTTTTGTTTCTGACCTTTATTCACCAACTCAACTTCCTCCTTGTAAATCTGTTCTTGTACATCTAACCCATCGTGTCAAAGCATTATCTATATCTTGAGGCAGTATTTTTGATGTTGTGGCAATATTTTTCATTCGTAAGATTGCTTTATCAACCAATACTGAAATTCGGAGTACGTAACTTCATCAATTTTGAAGTTCTCCAATTGAATACAGTCACCATATGGAGACGTGACATGTCTCTGTGACTTGAAATTGGATGAGTGGCTTACTGCTCTTTTGTCTCAGGACTAAAGGCTTCAGTGTTCCAACATGACCAAGCATCCTGGGGTTCTTTTAACCATTTTGGGCCGTGCCTCCAAATCAAATCACTATTCAATCTTCGTGCATCAACTCCACGAGTGATTTTATCGGCAGGGTTATCTTTAGTGTTAATGTATCTGAAATCATAGTTTGAGCCTTTCTCATTAATTTCCTGGACTCGGTTTCTCACAAACACTTTCAGTGATTTACTTGATTCTAACCACTTCAAAGCAATCATGGAGTCAGACCATGAGATTCGTGTTGTGATATTCATATGCAGCTCATTTTCAAAAAAATTTGCTGTGCTTATTCCAACAAAGATTAACAAAAGCTCTAAAAGTGGAATAGAGTATTATCTACCTTTCGAATTTTTGCTGTTCATCTGCATAGATTTCGGACACAACTTGGCTTTACTGAATATGAGATGTGTTGACCATGATGATTTGTTGAAAAATCTGATATAAATAGCAGTTCCGTATGTTTGTTGGGACTCATCGGTAAAGCAAAGAAGTTGGATCTCTTGCTCTGACTCTGGATTTCCTACATATCACTGACGCTCATTATCTTTGATAAACTGGATGTCATCACATAATCCCTTCCATTTCTTGACAAGCTCTTCATCTTCAACAATTCGATCCCAATCGCGTTCTAATAACCATAAAGTTTGGAATAGAATTTTGATTCTAATGAGACATGGATTGTAACTGCCAGTCGGATCAAACACACGTGAGAAAGTCTTCAGAACATTAGATTTCGTCAATGGAATATCAAATCACAGCTTATCAAACCTGAGTGACAAAGTATCTCGCAAGATATTCCAATTAAGACCTAGCAACTTGATCTGTTCACCTTCTGCTTTGTCATTGACTGAAATGTTGGCTATGAATTCGTCGCTTTTGGAAGACCATTTACGGAGATTCATACTTGCATCTTCAAAAATTGCTTTGGATTCATTATAAAATGAAATCGCATCTTCATAATAGTGAAAACCCGTTAAAGCATTGTCAACGTACAGATTTTTTGTTATTTTGTGTGCATTTTCAGTCTGATATTTGGAAACGTGATGAGAAATGATCTTTTAAAGAAGAGAAGGAGATGAAATTATTCCGAATGAGACGCGTGCGAAACGGCGAAATTATCATCATTTGGAGGTTTTCGGTAGTCCTTCATCCAAAAGCAGCGAGTGCAGTCACGATCAACTGCCTGAATGCCTATTTGGAGGAAAGCAGCTTGAATGTCAGAAACTGTCAAGATGGGATGAAAGCGTATTCTTCTCAATATGTCCGCTAAATCTTGAATGAGTGTGGTCCTCTCAAAAGACAGTCGTTAAGAAGGGGCGGATTGAAATTCTTCGTTTTCGCTGAGGCGTCGAAGACTGAGCATATTTTTTGTGGTGGCGCTGTCTCCTTTCAAGACTACGTGATGAGGAATGCATGCAGTGAATTATTCCATCACCATTCTCAGCTTCATTTGGACCGACTTTCTCTATAATAACTTTTGACTCTTGATCGCTAATGATTTCTTCACCTTTTTTGTAATATATCGTCTGGACTGCGTTTCCTACACATGGATCTGAGTCTACCTAATGCAAGCTGCTGGTTTGTGGGAAGTCTCGGATTTTTATCTTTCCATGGAAAACGTGCAAAGTATCTGCGATTTGAGTATTCAACAGTCTCTTAGAAATTATCAAACGCATTATCATCATCAGATTTGCCTGGAGTATCTGTAATACCGATGGACTCAATATTCCACAGATAAGAAAAGCCTGTAATTTGATATCACATCAATTTCGTCATTAATTGGAAGCTCTTTCTCGTAACGCGGGAGTTGGTGGAATGACTGTGAAACTGAATTCGCGTAGAGGGCCGTGTTACCTGTCTCTACAGCAAAATGACTTGTTTCAACACGTGAAGAAGATCATCTACCAGTCAAACCCCAACCAAGTATGGATTCTTGTATCCACAGCTTTCCTGGAATTATCTCATGCTTTCCAGACTGAATCATCCTGTCACAGTAATCAATGCCTAGAAGTTTGTCAATTGTGCTTACGTCAGGGAATGTGGCCGATGGTCTGCAAGAGTAGATGTTTCAAGCTTTGCCCTGACTTGATCGGATTCGATAGGGACTCTCATCACATTGGCTTCCAATGAGTTATCAATGTTAACATCAACCGAATGCTGCCACTTGCTAGCTTTTCAATGTCAACTGCAGAACGGTAAGATGAAATACACGTGGGTGAGGAAGTTGTGAAAGTGTAAACTGACAATTGCTCATGCTTGGTTTGCTTTAAACCGATCCTCTGAGCGACTGATTTCGTTATGTAGGAACGACCGCTCATCGTATCAAAAGCAGTTTTGCATTGGAATGCTTGGACTGGATTTATCAGCTGGTTTCACTGATGCAACTGCCGTTGGGAAAATCACATACTCTGTGCTTGCTGATGATAATGGGACATCGTTACCTGAGTCGGTAGAAGATTCATGAGTTATCGAAGCTGAAGAACTGTCGCGACGATTACTTAATTTGACTGAAGACTTGAATCAGATTGGACACAGGCATTGATATAGAAAGGGGAAGATTGCGCGGTTGCTATCTCCACGTGTATCTGAAATGAAGCCAGGTGACTCACGAACGGCATGTGTTGTAGTGGCAGAAAGATAGAACTGATAGCACATCACACGTGTTATCCTTATATAATGGCAAAGTGCATTCTTGCCTCTCAGTCGATTTTGATTATGGTAAAGAGTTGTTGCGTACCTTTGTGCTCGGACAGAGGTTTCTTTTATGTGTATTTTCAGCTTTACAATAAAGACAATAAATTTGCTTGTAACATGCATCAGTCATGTGATTTGATTTTAAACATCTCAAACATTGAGCAGCCAAACAACTAATGCGATCATCACTCCAATGACCTGATGTTTTGCAAAATAAACATGGTGAAGCAGGGGTGTGCTTTTTGGCTGTCAATTTTCGATTTTCAAAACTGCTTTCTTTGAACTGCTTTTGTGAGTACTGATATTATGATTGGAAGCATCTGTGTTCTTATTTCTATGCTGATATTGCTTACTTCTTGATTGCTGAGGTTTGTTATTAGGGTTATAAGCAGAAGAAGTATTTCTCATCACTTCCGATTTTTCGTAAAATGCCTGCTCAAGATTACTGTCAGTGTTGGTCAATTTTTGGCCCGGGTGGGAACAAGTAATCGCTGCGAAAGGTTTACTCTCACTCGATTTCCTCTGAAATCATCACGTGCTCACGCAAAAGTTGTTTCAACTTCGCCAAGTCAAGATTTTTACTGCCTCCGACGGCTTTGTTAAAGTGGCATCTTATGTCATGGGGAAGTTTCTTTAATCTGTTCATGAATAAAAGCTCAAGATGTTTCATATCAACGCCATGCTCCTCTAGCGCATGACAGCTAATATTCTTCCATGAATGTTCTTAGTGCCTAGAATCCAGGCAATTTGTGATGATAGGCAGTTTTCCAATTTTTCATAATAAGCTCTTTTGAGATCGTCTTGTTGCCAACGAACTTGTTGATGGTCTTGAACGTCTTGTTGATGGAACTTTGGGTATAGTAAATTTTGAGCTCAGACAGTTCCTGCTCTAGGTTATTAATTTCCTCCTTCATTGCTAAATAGCCTACTTGATCAGGATCACTTATAATGAGGTTTGCATCATTTTTGTGTATCTCTGCTGCTATTCTATGTTTGGCTTCAAATTGTTTTATCAACCTTTTATACAATCTTGACATGCTTTAATCAGTAATATAGCAAATATAACACAGAATTTTGAAGGCTTGGAATTAATTCATCATAGAGAGCGAAAAAATATGAGTATATGAAACAGTAAATCAGGTGAAAAATATTGGAGAAATATCAATAAATTTTTTATATATTCAAGTTTGCGGAGCCAGGGTAACCAAAGGTCTTCGGTTGAGTAAGAACGTCATCTCATGCGTACGATGCATTTCGCTTGCCACCGGCAAGCCACCGATGCAAGCGAAATGCATCGTACGCATGAGATGACGTTCTTACTCAACCGAAGACCTTTGGTTACCCTGGCTCCGCAAACTTGAATTAATGATGACACAGGGTTTATTCAGACAATTTTTTATATGTTGAAATAGAACTCACACACGCTCTGCTACCAAATGTAGCCAAATTTACGAAGTGGCCGAAGATTATAAAACACTTTTACTAGAATTTACACGTAGATCTATTTGAATTTATACATACTGTTTGTCATTGAACAAATATATAGTTGATGCATACAAACAACATGTGCCACATGAACATAACAATAATGGTGCTAGCGCGACTGCATTCACTTAATCAATCACTGTTCCAACCGGATTTGTGTGATTGCAAATAGCATTTGTTCTGACGTCATTTGCAGCTTTGATGTATCTCACAGAATTAGATTGTTTAATCGCATCACTTTGCTAGAAGTGCAAACTGATTCAAAACAATGACACATGAAGGAACTTATTAAGTGGGCAAAAAGAAATTCTTAATACCTTGCAGAGATAGGAAAAATAGTCGTGCGTCGCTTGCGGATTGCCGTGAATTCCTTTAAAATGCTCCGATCGACACCATTCCTTCAGATTCGAAGAATTCAGATCATTACACAAAAGTTTTCTCGATATTGTTGGCCCCCCCGATCATTATTAAAAAAGTTAGCAGGCGCACGAAAAAACGTTCACAAACTTCTCTGTAGAACTTGACATCGACTGTGTCTCTTTGCTGTGTGATCCGCTTGATAACTGTCACTGAAACTTCAGACAATTTTGCGTGTTTAATGTTGAACTTGCTGCTCATTGTTCGATTTCTATGGTATTATATCAACAGATTGTGCCATTTCATTAACGTTACATGTTCCAATGTTTCCTTTCTAGTCAAACAGAAGAAGAGACGACCTGTCTAATTCTGTGATGTATCTACTTAATTTTGCAGCATACCATAGAAATCTAGCTTTGAAACATCAATAAGAAATGGTGCGTAGCGTGATATGATATCTACGTATGTTGAACACTCAAAGAAAATGAAATACAGTTTTCTATTGTTCTATCATTACACAAGCAACATATTCCCTCTACATATTATAACCTATTTCTATAACTACATGTTCTTGCCGCTAAATTAATATTTCCACACATCCAACAATGGCGCGATATCTTTATGTGGTAAATTAAGAGTCAGGTGAAGTTTTATGGAGCAATCAAATTGTGTTGATTCCAAATAGTCAGTTCTAGTTCTACTTCTTTTAGCGTCATTTATCCATTCGGCTATAAAATATTCAAATTGATGGCAGTGTACGGGTGGACGTTTTCCATTTTGTTATGTTTACCAAAACACATTTTTCTTTTCTTCACCCACTTGTATATTTGCCAGAGACGATTTAATAAAAAATAAAAATTTTTATAAGCCCGACGTTTCGAGTGACCACACTCTTCATCTGGGGAACGGCCGGCCAACAAAAGAATGGCTTAAATATGCATCCGCGAACGAACGTTCATGTGACTCGCTCATGTTTGCGATTGATTTTTGGTTGAAGTCTTCTAATGTATTCTGCTTCGGACACTCTAGTTCTCACAGGATTAAGCTGTTGATCAATGATTTCAATTCTAAACATATCAATAGTGGCATTGTTATATTCAGAATGGACAAAGCGAACATGATCAGATAGGGCACTTTTGTTGTCTTTATTCTTAATGCTGTATTGATGTTCTTTAAAACGATTATTGAGCGGACGATTGGTAGAACCAATGTAAAATTCACTGCAGATATTGCAAGTGAATTTATAGACGACGTGTTTAATGTAACAATTGTTGATGTGGGGATTCGACTTACAAATATTGCAAGAACAATCATTGATGTTTTTATTGAAAGTATTCAAATTGTGTTTTAATTGTTTTCCAGGCTTAGGAATAATTTTAATTGGTAATTGGTATTCATTAGTAAGTTTTCTTAATTTTCGCAGGTTACTGTCATTAATAAAGTCGACATGGAAATTACATTGTTTTTGTTCTGTAGTATACGAATTCTCGAGTTCAAAAATGTTTTGTTTTTCAAGTCAGAGTCGGAGTAATTATTATCCTTTAAATTGCGAATGGTAGAATTCATATGCTTCTGAAAAGCATTATTATTGGAACATCTATCTTTTATATATTTGAATGTATTATTCACAAAGTTGGTTTTCACAGACTGAGAGATCCAACTCCGTTTATCTAACGTAATGCCAGAGTGAGTTGTCTTTTTAAAAACTTCAAATTCAATGGTATCGGATATCGATAGAGTTAAATCTAAAGAGTTACGTTTTCCGTCTTTTGGAATTTCGATGGTAAATTGTATGTCAGAATGAATAGAATTAAAGACATTCAGTATATTTTCAAATATATTGGGATCATTTTCAAACGGACCGAGGATGATGTAATCCACATATCTGCGGAACAGCTTTGGAACAATATTGTGTTTTTCCAAAATAGCAAGAGCTTTAGTTTCAATGTAATCAACAAAGATTATAGCAAAAGGGGGTCCAAAATGGGATCCCATGGGACAACCTTTAATTTGCCGAAAATGTTTGTCTTTGAAAACGATTTCATAATTAAAGGAAACGAACTTCAATAAATCAATCATATCAGAAACCGCTATCTTCAGATTATCTATTTTGTCCCAATGTTGTTCCGCAAATTCAGCTGCAACTTTCATACCTTCAACTAAAGGTATACTGGGATAAAGATTTTTGATATCTAGAGAAACAAAGGTGGTTTTTCCTTTAGGTATAGGATCAATCAAATTTATATCTTTAATAAGATCATAAGTACTTTTTATGTTCGAAGGAACATGATTAACTAGTTGATTGAGGAAGTGACTTACAAACCAATCAACTTTTTCGGTTGGAGTATTCACACAAGAGGCAATAGGTCTTAACGGAAGACCTATGTTTTCTTTAAGTTTGTGGTCTTTAATGTTTGCGTAAAAGTTTGCTGGTTTAGATCCACTGGTGATCAATTTTTCAATTTTGATGTTAGGAATGTATGTGCACTTGGATCTAATTATAGAGTTAGCTTGCTTCTCAATAGCCAAATGTTTTGACTTTTTTAGCGGTTTGTACGTACTATCATCTTCAAGAATTTTCAAAACTCTGTTCTCATAATTATCTTTATCACATATGACAAAACGATTGGTTTTGTCAGAAGAAACGGCGAGTAAATTATTACTTTTTAAAAACTATTTAGTTTTTCGTTGTTTTTTCATATCTTCTTTGTACTGACTGTCTTTATCCATAATTCTTTTAGCTTCAAATTCAAACGCTTTTATTTTGTTTTCTATATCATAATCAAGTTGGGGAGCGAACTTGACACTGTTTTTATGAAAAGGTATGTTTATAGGAGTTACTTCATTATTATCATCGATAGTTAGATTCCATCTTAAATTGTTAGTAAGACATTTTAGAGAAATCTCATTTATTCGAAAATTGTTTATCAAACTTATTAGGCATGCGAAATTTTGGCCCACGACTCAGCATTTCTAAGATATCATCAGGAATCTTGATGTCAATCTCATTACTAACTCGATTATCATTACTAGCATGAGCGATTTTTGATGAACGTTCGTTCGCAACGGTAGTGTTAAACCAAAAAATGTCACAAAAACGATAGGGAAAATGCGGTCTTACCACACCAACATACTCTTCCCTGCAAACGGGATACTGTCTGTTTGTTAAGTTGTACCACTTCCATGAATGTCTTTTGTACATAATGTCTTCTTCAACTCTTGCAGCATCTTCGATATGTTGTAGGAAATGATGAGTGATATCTTCATCCAACTTTCTTGTGACAGACAAATAATCAAAGGAGCTGAGCATGTTGTCGAAGGCTCTTTGATCTCTGATTGAGGAAATTGTGGATCGCAGAATCTCCAGTTTTAAAGAAGTTTCTTTTTGCTATAATCTTTGTTGATTACATTGAAACTAAAGCTCTTGCTATTTTGGAAAAACACAATATTGTTCCAAAGCTGTTCCGCAGATATGTGGATGACATCATCCTCGGTCCGTTTGAAAATGATCCCAATATATTTGAAAATATACTGAATGTCTTTAATTCTATTCATTCTGACATACAATTTACCATCGAAATTCCAAAAGACGGAAAACTTAACTTTTTAGATTAAAAGATATATGTTCCAATAATAATGCTTTTCAGGAGCATATGAATTCTACCATTCGCAATTTAAAAGATAATAATTACTCCGACTCTGACTTGAAAAACAAAACATTTTTGAACTCGAGAATTCGTACTAATACTACAGAACAAAAACAATGTAATTTCCATGTCGACTTTATTAACCCTTTGAAGGACGCATTCACGATAATTGTATAAACTATCCATAAGGCTTTTAGATATTACATTTAGACCCTAAGAAATGTGTTTCTATTCATATTTTTTTAAAAAATCGAATGGTCAGCCTGTAAGTGACCGTTACCAAACGGTAACATTGTGCACTTGCTCACAAAGGTTGAATATCGTAATCTGATTTTTTAAAGAAAAGTGAAAACATAAGAATGCTTAGTATGAGCTCACAGATAGCTTTGACATAATTTTCAGCGCCCAATATTCCTTTGAGATGTATGAAAACGACTTGTTGATGATTGGTTGGCAGTTATCTCTTTAAAAACACCACAAAATTTCCATACGTGCAGGCCCTTATAAGCTGACAAAGCCATATAGGCTATAGCAATAAAGCATGCTAAAAATACACAACCGTTTACAAGTTGAGCAACGAAATATAGAATCACCGTAGAAAAATATACATATAGGCATGCATAAGCATAAAACTAACTAAAAATACACATCTTGACCGTAGAAAATAGAAATATATCTCGTTACCAGAGAACACACGTACGCTAATGTCATTTGTTTGATAATTAAAAAATTACAAAAAATAGAGCGTTATAGGTAAAAGTCTAATGAATTAATTAAAAGCATGATCTTCACGCCCAGTAGAAAAATCATGATTGAGGGATGTGGTACTATGTAAAACAGTTGCTGCGCTCAGACAAGCATAATGTCAAAGAACATTTACCACACTCCCAAACGCTGGTGCCACCACAACCCTCCCTCTTGCATCGTAATCGTCTTCCCTGATGTTGAGGAAAATGGCAAAGTCCATCATACCTGACATCAGTTAAGACCGACCGCTTAGAAACAATATTTTTTGGTTTCCGCGCATCAACACAACCAGAAGCTATCTGAATAATGAACTCCCGCAAAGAAAGAGACTTACTTGTACTCTCATATAATCTGCGTCGAGAAAGCAGTCAGAGGTTGTTTAGTGTAATACCAAGAAGATGAAAAACTAGTCGCATATACCATTTCGTGGACTTTCTATCGACGCGATACAATGATAAAAGCATATGTCCATAAGGTCGACGCCCCCCATAAATTTGTTATACTCCCTGACGACGAAAGGGCAGTCGATTTCAATGTTTCTTTTATCATTTCTTGACCACCTTTTCACTGTTGAAGATGGCTCAATACCAGCGTATGATGAAACAAAGCTGACCGCGCGATTATCATACCATCGCACCATAATCATGCTACTATTACCATCTACCATCATGTCTGAGGAACCTCTTCCAGAAAGTTTTAATTCCTTTTCGGTTTTCAGTGGGCAACCTTTCATCCTGTTAGTGCGTATCGTTCCAACAGAATGAATACCATGAGTATTTTTCAATATCAAGACTAACTCAGGAGAAGAGAAGTAATTGTCGAAGAAAACTTTAAAGTCTTTATTGTCAGGTAGAGAATCGCAAAGGTGCAATACAACCCGACCTCCAAATCCAACATCAGGATAATTCTCGAATTTTCCTAGGTGAGTTTTGGACCCACAATACACGCTAAAATCATGCACTATTCCACTGTCAGAGCACCGTGCGAATATTTTAAAGCCCCACTTCGACGGCTTTTTGGGCATATATTGCTTAATTTTGATGCGGCCTTTAAATGGAACCATCATCTCGTCAATAGATTGATGTTGTGTCGGTTCAATAGTTTTACAACAACTGAGGATGTGATCAAGTAACGGCCGAATTTTGTGTAGAGGATCGTATCCAGGGTCATCGTGCGGCTTTGCCTTAGCATTATCTGAGAGGTGAAAGAAACGCTTTAACGATTCAAAACGTTTCAACGGCATTGCGTCTGCAACGGCTGACCACCGTAGGTCCGCTCTCCAGTACATACGAAATTCGCACGCATCCATAATTGTGGAAAACAATAGAATAGGCCTACCGAAGAATGCTTCGTATTCTCCAAATGAAGCATTTATTGATTCTCCTGTTTGTTCTACTGAGTACCTGTTTGATTCATCCGTAATTAGTTGGAGGAGCTCGTCAGTAAAGACTTCTTGAACATTTGGTATGGTGTCAAGTCCCCAACTTCTTCGTCTACTTCGAAAATCACGGAAGTTAACTGTCAGCGGTTGCCGCCTTCTCCAGCGGAACACATATTCAGGGTTGGGCACGTCAGCGTCATCTTCTGCGATTGTAGCGGGTTGTTCTTCCTCTGCAATTACAACATCTGGTCTCTCATCAGGCTCACCATCATCAGCCTCATCAACTTCGCTCAAGTTTCCATCTGGAATCAATACAGCCTCAACACGATTGTCTCCATCTCCAGTGGTTGAAAATATGTTATTTATGGCTGCCTGCTTAGCACGCCGCACGTGAACTCTCGCAGATAGCATCTGAAAAAGGAAGGAAAGTAAGAATTGTACCGAGATACGACCTGAGCTGTTAGGTTGGTACGTAACATTTCACACGATTATGATATTCTCTGTCAATGCGAGCGATTGTAGGGAAGCGTCAGTAGCCTAGTGGTATAGCTGCCTGACTATCGTGCTGGAAGGGCCTGCATTCGAATCTTCACTACGACATTTTTCCCACTTGCGTGATCGTATATATTAGGCCAATTTATTATTAGGTCTACTTATTTTTGTGATAATATAAAACTTTGATTACTGTTGCTCAAATAATATGAATTACATTTTTATTATCTCTATAATTGTTATATGTTAATGTACTGATTATGATAACCATGTTAAGAGAATGTAAATTAATAGAAATAAGACATAATACGAATTGATACAGCCTTTAAAATGAACGGCTTGTAGAAGTATAAGCTTATAGCATTACTAACAAACATGATTTTACTATGCCTAGCGTTGCCATTAACGGATAGAGTTACCAATTAGTCACGCAGCCGGCAATATTTTTTCAATTATAGTGTGCTTCAATGGACAACGTTACCAAATGGTAACATCGCCATAAAATCTGCTCGAATGCATTTCAATGTTTACTTAGATACGGTATTTGTAAATTTTTGTCGATAGTATATTTTAGTCTTCCATACCAATGCATAATTTAGAGAATACAATTCAATCCAAGTAGAAAATTTTATGTAAATACTCACCGAATGATCAGCACGTTTTTTGACGAAACTTTTATTTGAATTCATGAAATTCAAGTCGGTTGATGTAAAGAAAAATAATTGATTAGCATAAAGAAAATATCAGAATTTCATTCATCCCCATATTTAAAGTTGCAATAAGCTCTGTATAGAGTAATAAGCATATATTTCAGCGTTACCAAAACGTCACGATGTTCTTCTAAAGGGT
>CAJQUW010011218.1:0-113478 GCA_907163375.1 Prostheceraeus crozeri
CTCCTAGTGATTTAGTTAAGAGGCATAAGGATTCTATGAGTAAATTATTCAGCACCCTTTGTAGAAAAGATGATGAAAAACTCCCAAAATTATATTGGATACCAAAATTACATAAAAATCCCTTCAAATTTCGCTTTATAGCTGGTGCTAGGCACTGTACTACTAAGCAACTTTCCATTAAGATTAATAAGGTTTGTCTGTTATCAGAGACCATTTTAGGAAGTATTGCAACGCAATTCATAGTAATAGTGGTATTAACTGTTATTGGAGCATAGTATCGTCCGCTGAATTCCTCAATAAAATTCAAAACATTACAGCATATGACGTACAAATTTTCGATTTTTCCACTTTGTACACTAAATCTGATCATAAAGATGTCATTACTCACATTTCCGACCTGCTCGACTTAATTTTCAACGATTCTAATAGGAAATATTTGTGTGTAGGTTTTGAAAAAAGTTTTTTTATCAGGTGTCAGGTATCAAGGTTATAGCGTATTCACTAAGGATAAATTTAAAGAAGCCATTAAGTTCATTATAAGCGAAGTTTTTGTTACTTTCGGAGGTTTAGTCTTTCAACAAGTAAGAGGCATTCCTATGGGTGGTAATTGCAGTCCTCTTCTTGCGGATTTGTTTCTTTTACATTGTGAATTTATTTTTATGACTAATTTAATGAAGAATCAGAAGTACGGTCTAGCTAGATTATTATCTAATACTTCTAGATACATCGTCGATTTATGCATTATTAATTATAAAAAGTTTGATTCCTTGATACCACAGATTTACCACCTAGTCTAGAAGCCAGCAGAAGTGGGAGTAATAACAAACAAGTAGAATATCTTGATATTAACATAAATATCACTGACTGCGGCACAATTACATCTGTTTTTCATAAAGTCGACCATTTTAATTTCCCTGTCACCCTTTTAACCTTTCCGCAAAACTGTATGCCCTACAGGACAGGAGCTAGAGTGTTTGCTGGACAAGTTTTAAGATATGGGGCGCATCTGTACATTGGAAAAAGATTTTCATCCAAAAAGTCAATCGTACAGCTACTGCTCTCATTAAGAGAGGATATAACAGCGTAGATCTCAAGCAAAGTGCTGAAGAAGCAGCTGCATAAGCATAGTGAAACTTTATTGAAATACGGATATTTTTCTGCTAAGCAAGCTTCTTAATAATTGTGCGTGCTTTCATTGATTTAATTGATTTCGAGGCTGCTTTCATATGGCAGGGCCCCGCCTTGGGTGAGTTTGAGCGTTCAGGAGTAGGGGCCGAAACGCGAATCCTTACCTAAGTTCCTGTGATGACCTCAATTGCACATTTTTTCAATTAGGTAATCTGTTGTAGTTGTTATTTCCTTTAACTGTAGGGAACGCCACATGGGTCCTTTTGAGGGATCAAATTCTTTACCCTTATCGTTATCTTCTACTTCATCTTCTCCTCAATCAAAGCATTTAATTTCATTCTGACGCAATTGACATGTGCAAGCAGTGGGCGACCAGACCTGCAGATTAAGTTTTGTCAATAGATATAAGCTGTTTCCGCAATTGCTACACTGCCCAACACACAGTGTGGCAGACAGGCAGGAGTGCTCGAGTAAGTCATCAATTTTTTTTTCTCACTTATATTTTACACAGTACTTTTTTTCATTACCTACCATTTGAATATATTCAACATTTACATTTGTGTTTTATTTTTTATTTTTTCACATTGGTTTTACTTACTGAATAGTTTGATTTGTGATTTAATTCATTATTAACTGTGTTTCGCCTAAGGTTAGCCCTTGCTAATTTGATGATATTATTCGACCACAGTTTCAAAGTAGAAAATATTTCATCTGTTAAAAAGAGATTGATAAAAAAGGATTGTCGTCTGCGTTTTCTGCACATTGTATCGACGGATTCAAGCCGGTCAATCCTGTAAACTCAGGCAAAGGTTCCGGTCTGTGATCGTTTTCACCAAGTCGCAAAAATGCCAGCCGTGTCAGGGAGTTAGATATGATGTTATTTCTCATCTTCACTGTCAGACGTCGATATTTCATCACTACCGCTTTCACCATCATCAGTACCGACAGCCGCATCATCAAAACCTAAGTTTCGAATCGCAGCCATGAATACATTTCTGCGTGGTCTTTGCGAAGCCATTTCAATCAAAATAGTGAGTGATTTAGTAAAATGCAACAAGATTGTTAGTTTCATCAACTCAGTGAACTTTAATCAAATATATAAACCTGAATCTTCGCATTGAGAGACACAATTTCGTTACATAAATTGCATAACATTATCAACATGACGGGCACCGCCAATCATATTGTCTGTCGAATGTTAGGGAGCGCGATCACATTGATCTGCTATGCATTAGCATCCGTGTCAACTGATGCGAAAGGGTTAAGCGTATTTCGTCGGTGTACTGCATCTGGAGATCATTACTCCTCTCCCTGTGTTTTAGGGAGATAGTATGCTAGCTCTGACAATACTGGTTTGTTCTTATCCGCCGAGTTTGATTTTATTGTATGAGCTGAGTTCTCCACCCATCAGCGCAACAATAAAAGGTCACCCAATCGGCACGTTTGGACCAACGTATATTCCTAGTTAAAAACTGGAACATTCTTGAACATTGTGTGACGACTAGTTTCCTGGGATGCTTGTGATAAAGTAAATTAGGTATTTAAGCATCTGATAGGTTGGGAATTGCAATTGAGATGATAAAGACTAGTAGGAGACTGTTATACAAGAGACAGCACTTGTTCAATAAGTTGTCAATATCCGACAAGGTCACATCCTATGGATATAACTACTTGTCATCGATCTGAGAGGGATTGAGCTTTCTGCAGATATCATCCCGTATCACATCAAAATTTACTTTTTTTCGACATTTTGAGTCTCAGCATTTCATGAATTCACGCGTCTTCTGGTAGGTAAAAATACTGTCAGTTTTGTTGTAGAGACCACTTCAGAGAAAAATGCTTGGAGAAACTCACAGTAACAGAAGGAATACATACGTGCGGATATTTTAAGAAAAATATTGTATTTTAATTAACGCTGTGTGACATTTGACCATGTCTGAAGGACATTTTTCGAAAAATTCGCTAAAAGACTTCAGATTCCCCTAAATTTCTGGGCAGCAACACTTCTTTCAAAAATTATCGCCATATTTCAATCATTTTTTCAATTGTTGGCCCATGGATGGCACTTACAATCGCAAACATTGACTTGATTCAACCTTTACAGAAATGATTACTTTCCTCGTCCAATCACAGACCGAGTTCACGCGCGCGTGTGCTCATGATTTCCAAGAATTCGTGAATGGGTGACTGCTCGGCGGTGCCATTTAGTGCATGCAGTCGACATAGGAAATCTCCGTTCTATGCGAGGATCGCACGAAAGTATATTCGAACTCGGTGATTAGTGTCAATTCAATATCCAACTGTTTGTTAGTGAAATTTAAATAAACGAATACACAACGTCAATATTCCTCTAGGTCCTCCATGAAAATGTAAACAAAAGGCTCGCACACTCACCGATTAAATGTCCCTAAACATTTCATTAACAACACATGCTGTCATCAGAAGACAGCAAATTATGTAAAGCGCAAGTCTCATCATGAATTCAGCAGCGTAATCGAATTTCAAAAATTGAATTTAATATTCCAAAAATGATGCAAGACAAATTCTTAGAAAAACATTTCAGATGTTGAAGTTGTACATAACTCGATGAAATCTCATTCGAAATAGACTTTGACTGTCTGATGTGTGTCTCAAGTATTTTCAAATGATGTTTAGATAATCTCTGAGCTGAATGGTTTGCTGGGATAGAGTGCTTTGAAAAATGCAGCTATCTGTCGTCTTGAGTGTGTTGATTTCCGACTCTCACACGTTTCAGATGTTGAAGTTGTACATAACTCGATGAAATCCCATTCGAAATAGACTTTGACTGTCTGATGTGTGTCTCAAGTAATTTCAAATGATGTTTAGATAATCTCTGAGCTGAATGCTTTGCTGGGATAGAGTGCTTTGAAAAATGCAGCTATCTGTCGTCTTGAGTGTGTTGATTTCCGACTCTCACACGTTTCAGATGTTGAAGTTGTACATAACTCGATGAAATCCCATTCGAAATAGACTTTGACTGTCTGATGTGTGTCTCAAGTAATTTCAAATGATGTTTAGATAATCTCTGAGCTGAATGGTTTGCTGGGGTAGAGTGCTTTGAAAAATGCAGATATCTGTCGTCTTGGGTGTGTTGATTTCCGACTCTCACACGTTTCAGATGCTTTGCTGGGATAGAGTGCTTTCATAAATTCAGCTATCTGTCGTCTCGAGTGTGTTGATTTCCGACTCTCACACGTTTCAGATGTTGAAGTTGTACATAACTCGATGAAATCCAATTCGAAATAGACTTTGACTGTCTGATGTGTGTCTCAAGTAATTTCAAATGATGTCTAGATAATCTCTGAGCTGAATGCTTTGCTGGGATAGAGTGCTTTGAAAAATGCAGCTATCTGTCGTCTTGAGTGTGTTGATTTCCGACTCTCACACGTTTCAGATGTTGAAGTTGTACATAACTCGATGAAATCCCATTCGAAATAGACTTTGACTTTCTGATGTGTGTCTCAAGTAATTTCAAATGATGTCTAGATAATCTTTGAGCTGAATGCTTTGCTGGGGTAGAGTGCTTTGAAAAATGCAGCTATCTGTCGTCTTGAGTGTGTTGATTTCCGACTCTCACACGTTTCAGATGTTGAAGTTGTACATAACTCGATGAAATCCCATTCGAAATAGACTTTGACTGTCTGATGTGTGTCTCAAGTATTTTCAAATGATGTCTAGAAGATCTCTGAGCTGAATGGTTTGCTGGGATAGAGTGCTTTCATAAATTCAGCTATCTGTCGTCTTGAGTGTGTTGATTTCCGACTCTCACACGTTTCAGATGTTGAAGTTGTACATAACTCGATGAAATCTCATTCGAAATAGACTTTGACTTTCTGATGTGTGTCTCAAGTAATTTCAAATGATGTTTAGATAATCTCTGAGCTGAATGGTTTGCTGGGATAGAGCGCTTTGAAAAAATGCAGCTATCTGTCGTCTTGAGTGTGTTGATTTCCGACTCTCACACGTTTCAGATGTTGAAGTTGTACATAACTCGATGAAATCCCATTCGAAATAGACTTTGACTGTCTGATGTGCGTCTCAAGTATTTTCAAATGATGTCTAGAAGATCTCTGAGCTGAATGGTTTGCTGGGATAGAGTGCTTTCATAAATTCAGCTATCTGTCGTCTTGAGTGTGTTGGTTTCCGACTCTCACACGTTTCAGATGTTGAAGTTGTACATAACTCGATGAAATCTCATTCGAAATAGACTTTGACTGTCTGATGTGTGTCTCAAGTATTTTCAAATGATGTCTAGATAATCTCTGAGCTGAATGCTTTGCTGGGGTAGAGTGCTTTGAAAAATGCAGCTATCTGTCGTCTTGAGTGTGTTGATTTCCGACTCTCACACGTTTCAGATGTTGAAGTTGTACATAACTCGATGAAATCCCATTCGAAATAGACTTTGACTGTCTGATGTGTGTCTCAAGTAATTTCAAATGATGTCTAGATAATCTTTGAGCTGAATGCTTTGCTGGGGTAGAGTGCTTTGAAAAATGCAGCTATCTGTCGTCTTGAGTGTGTTGATTTCCGACTCTCACACGTTTCAGATGTTGAAGTTGTACATAACTCGATGAAATCCCATTCGAAATAGACTTTGACTGTCTGATGTGTGTCTCAAGTATTTTCAAATGATGTTTGGATAATCTCTGAGCTGAATGCTTTGCTGGGATAGAGTGCTTTGAAAAATGCAGCTATCTGTCGTCTTGAGTGTGTTGATTTCCGACTCTCACACGTTTCAGATGTTGAAGTTGTACATAACTCGATGAAATCCCATTCGAAATAGACTTTGACTGTCTGATGTGTGTCGCAAGTAATTTCAAATGATGTCTAGATAATCTTTGAGCTGAATGCTTTGCTGGGGTAGAGTGCTTTGAAAAATGCAGCTATCTGTCGTCTTGAGTGTGTTGATTTCCGACTCTCACACGTTTCAGATGTTGAAGTTGTACATAACTCGATGAAATCCCATTCGAAATAGACTTTGACTGTCTGATGTGCGTCTCAAGTATTTTCAAATGATGTCTAGAAGATCTCTGAGCTGAATGGTTGGCTGGGATAGAGTGCTTTCATAAATTCAGCTATCTGTCGTCTCGAGTGTGTTGATTTCCGACTCTCACACGTTTCAGATGTTGAAGTTGTACATAACTCGATGAAATCCCATTCGAAATAGACTTTGACTGTCTGATGTGTGTCTCAAGTAATTTCAAATGATGTCTAGATAATCTTTGAGCTGAATGCTTTGCTGGGGTAGAGTGCTTTGAAAAATGCAGCTATCTGTCGTCTTGAGTGTGTTGATTTCCGACTCTCACACGTTTCAGATGTTGAAGTTGTACATAACTCGATGAAATCTCATTCGAAATAGACTTTGACTGTCTGATGTGTGTCTCAAGTAATTTCAAATGATGTTTAGATAATCTCTGAGCTGAATGGTTTGCTGGGATAGAGCGCTTTGAAAAAATGCAGCTATCTGTCGTCTTGAGTGTGTTGATTTCCGACTCTCACACGTTTCAGATGTTGAAGTTGTACATAACTCGATGAAATCCCATTCGAAATAGACTTTGACTGTCTGATGTGTGTCTCAAGTAATTTCAAATGATGTTTAGATAATCTCTGAGCTGAATGCTTTGCTGGGATAGAGTGCTTTGAAAAATGCAGCTATCTGTCGTCTTGAGTGTGTTGATTTCCGACTCTCACACGTTTCAGATGTTGAAGTTGTACATAACTCGATGAAATCCCATTCGAAATAGACTTTGACTGTCTGATGTGTGTCGCAAGTAATTTCAAATGATGTCTAGATAATCTTTGAGCTGAATGCTTTGCTGGGGTAGAGTGCTTTGAAAAATGCAGCTATCTGTCGTCTTGAGTGTGTTGATTTCCGACTCTCACACGTTTCAGATGTTGAAGTTGTACATAACTCGATGAAATCCCATTCGAAATAGACTTTGACTGTCTGATGTGCGTCTCAAGTATTTTCAAATGATGTCTAGAAGATCTCTGAGCTGAATGGTTGGCTGGGATAGAGTGCTTTCATAAATTCAGCTATCTGTCGTCTTGAGTGTGTTGATTTCCGACTCTCACACGTTTCAGATGTTGAAGTTGTACATAACTCGATGAAATCCCATTCGAAATAGACTTTGACTGTCTGATGTGTGTCTCAAGTAATTTCAAATGATGTCTAGATAATCTTTGAGCTGAATGCTTTGCTGGGGTAGAGTGCTTTGAAAAATGCAGCTATCTGTCGTCTTGAGTGTGTTGATTTCCGACTCTCACACGTTTCAGATGTTGAAGTTGTACATAACTCGATGAAATCTCATTCGAAATAGACTTTGACTGTCTGATGTGTGTCTCAAGTAATTTCAAATGATGTTTAGATAATCTCTGAGCTGAATGGTTTGCTGGGATAGAGCGCTTTGAAAAAATGCAGCTATCTGTCGTCTTGAGTGTGTTGATTTCCGACTCTCACACGTTTCAGATGTTGAAGTTGTACATAACTCGATGAAATCCCATTCGAAATAGACTTTGACTGTCTGATGTGTGTCTCAAGTAATTTCAAATGATGTTTAGATAATCTCTGAGCTGAATGGTTTGCTGGGGTAGAGTGCTTTGAAAAATGCAGCTATCTGTCGTCTTGGGTGTGTTGATTTCCGACTCTCACACGTTTCAGATGCTTTGCTGGGATAGTGTGCTTTCATAAATTCAGCTATCTGTCGTCTCGAGTGTGTTGATTTCCGACTCTCACACGTTTCAGATGTTGAAGTTGTACATAACTCGATGAAATCCCATTCGAAATAGACTTTGACTGTCTGATGTGTGTCTCAAGTAATTTCAAATGATGTCTAGATAATCTTTGAGCTGAATGCTTTGCTGGGGTAGAGTGCTTTGAAAAATGCAGCTATCTGTCGTCTTGAGTGTGTTGATTTCCGACTCTCACACGTTTCAGATGTTGAAGTTGTACATAACTCGATGAAATCCCATTCGAAATAGACTTTGACTGTCTGATGTGTGTCTCAAGTATTTTCAAATGATGTTTGGATAATCTCTGAGCTGAATGCTTTGCTGGGATAGAGTGCTTTGAAAAAATGCAGCTATCTGTCGTCTTGAGTGTGTTGATTTCCGACTCTCACACGTTTCAGATGTTGAAGTTGTACATAACTCGATGAAATCCCATTCGAAATAGACTTTGACTGTCTGATGTGTGTCGCAAGTAATTTCAAATGATGTCTAGATAATCTTTGAGCTGAATGCTTTGCTGGGGTAGAGTGCTTTGAAAAATGCAGCTATCTGTCGTCTTGAGTGTGTTGATTTCCGACTCTCACACGTTTCAGATGTTGAAGTTGTACATAACTCGATGAAATCTCATTCGAAATAGACTTTGACTGTCTGATGTGCGTCTCAAGTATTTTCAAATGATGTCTAGAAGATCTCTGAGCTGAATGGTTGGCTGGGATAGAGTGCTTTCATAAATTCAGCTATCTGTCGTCTTGAGTGTGTTGATTTCCGACTCTCACACGTTTCAGATGTTGAAGTTGTACATAACTCGATGAAATCTCATTCGAAATAGACTTTGACTGTCTGATGTGTGTCTCAAGTAATTTCAAATGATGTCTAGATAATCTCTGAGCTGAATGGTTTGCTGGGATAGAGTGCTTTGAAAAATGCAGCTATCTGTCGTCTTGAGTGTGTTGATTTCCGACTCTCACACGTTTCAGATGTTGAAGTTGTACATAACTCGATGAAATCCCATTCGAAATAGACTTTGACTGTCTGATGTGTGTCTCAAGTAATTTCAAATGATGTTTAGATAATCGCTGAGCTGAATGGTTTGCTGGGGTAGAGTGCTTTGAAAAATGCAGCTATCTGTCGTCTTGAGTGTGTTGATTTCCGACTCTCACACGTTTCAGATGTTGAAGTTGTACATAACTCGATGAAATCTCATTCGAAATAGACTTTGGCTGTCTCAAGTAATGTCAAATGATGTCGAGAATATCCCTGGGCTGAATATTATGTTGATGTAGCATAATGAGTATATACCAGTCTTCTTCTCTTTTTGCTGATGCTGTTTTCCTCTTTTTGCGTTTTTGTTTTTTGTTGAAGTTGTCTGCAGCTCGATGAAATCATTTCAGGTACATGCTTGTGTCTATTTGCCTCAATGTCTCGGATTTGTTGATCGGAGCTGAGTCGACTGCCTGTTTTTCTCCTGGATTGACCTTGTTTCCATTTGAATTTGATTTTATGCTGAAATGCTCCATAATAGTTGAAATCAACGTGTACGTCCAGGAAATCCACACCTTACTCTATGATCTGATATGAGAGTCGATTTAATTATTATTGATGTCGATTTCCTGTTTTTCATCCGATCATGATAGGAATTTCAAATAGCTCTCTTTTGAATTCTACAGTTGCGACTGAGCTCATGGTTGCTGACATTAATCAAACAATTATTGTCAACGTTATGAACGTCCGTATTAATATTTTTAGAGAATTTTTTGTGGTTGTAGATTTCCGGTGGGTTGTCGACTTCCTGTTTCTACAATTATATGTGCAACCGCCGATGAGATTCCAAATTACTTCTATGGGTAAATGACTTTCCGCACGATTCGCAGAGAAACGGCTTGTCACCTGTGTGCATCCGCCGATGAGATTCCAGATGACCGCTTTGGGTAAATGACTTTCCGCACGCTTCGCAGATGAACGGCCTGTCTCCTGTGTGAATTCGCCGATGCTTCGAAAAACTACCAGAATCCGAAAACGACTTCCCGCAGGTCTCACAAATGAACGGCTTGTCACCTGTGTGTATCCGCCGATGAGATTCCAGATGACCGCTTTGGGTAAATGACTTTCCGCACGCTTCGCAGAGAAAAGGCTTGTCGCCTGTGTGTATTCGCCGATGCCTCACCAAACTACTTGAAGAGGTAAATGACTTCTCGCATATCTCACAAATGAACAGCTTGTCTCCTGTGTGAATTAGTCGATGCTTTATCAAGCTGCTTGAACTGCTAACAGACTTCTCGCAGAACTCACATTTGAATGTTCTGGCTTCACTTTTGACCTCTGGTATATTGCTCATGCCCGTGTGGATCTGAAACGACAAAAACATATAACATTTTAACACAAATTAAGTATTGTCTTAATACACGAAACGAATGTCAGTCATAAGTTATTGATAACTGAAATTCTGATTATGTCAGAATTTTTTTGATATTTATTTTACCTAACCAGAAGAAGTATATTTGGTTTCATCACTGATTATTGTTGAATACAATGCAATACTCCTGACTCATAAAACCATGTTATAAGCACTCACAATAGCATGTGGATACATTTTCCAGACACTTCTGTCTAACGAAATTACACGTTGCAAGGGATTGGTTTAAATGCCGTTTTCGACACTTAAGATTCAATTATGAAATTGAAGCAAGCAAACGATCACAATGAAGTTAGAGAGTCTACTAGAGAATGAGTCAAATAAATTGTACCTGTTTAATTAACTGCTGTAGATCAGTGAAAATCCGACAACAATTTTTAATGCAATGTATCCCTTCAAACATCAGTGTGGCCAACAATTTTGCGGACTTCGAAAGTTCGTGGATATGTGAACTTTTGCAATATTGGACGACTTTGAATTTAAAGATGTTCCCTAGTTTTACATGGTGCATGAATTACATACATAATTTATCACAATAATTTGGTAAGTGATTTCAACATATTTCCTTTAGGGAGAGTTCTCAAATTCTACATGAAAGGTCAGTGTCAAGTCAATTGAGGTGTTGAATGTACGTCATAGTGATGGAGTGGCCATCAGATTCTACGTCTACATAAAAAGGTCAATGTACAAGTCAATTGGGATGTTGAATGTACTTCATGGTAATGGAGTGGCCACAAGATAGCCAAGAATTCGAAAGTGACCACTACAAAATAGTGGTGAAATATTGTAACAAATAAAATAAACGAAAGAGCAATATCCTGGAACTACTGTGAATTACAAAATCCATTCTTCTTCTGGATGAATGCGTCAAGCATTACCTCTCAGCATATTTTTCTCCATTATGCCTCTCGTCTTTGAAATTCAACATCTACTGCTTTCAAATTGCTCGTCGTGGTCTCAGACATGGTCTACACCTTTCAGTTGCATCATTCTACTTGACTGCTTTCTTCAACTTCTCCGTAGCATCAAGGAGCAACGTATTTGCAGACAAAATCATTTAAGTGCTAGCCTCTTCTTTCTCCAATCTCGCATCCCTGTCTTTCAATTTCTACCGTTTCTTCGATATTTATTTGAATCCAAGGCATTCCAAACATGGCATTTTGTCGCATTCTTTCCCTTTCTTTTCCCTCTATTTCTCACTTCTTCTTCTCATACTTCATAAGTCTCTGTTCCTCATCCAAACAGAATATGCATTTCCGATTAGCTTGTCTCCCAAGAAGTATAAAAGTCCTTTGAATGATGCAATTGTAATTGATAGAATTGCTTCGGGCTTGTTCCCATGAGAACGAATTCAAGACGGAATACCTTTCATTTTGATGGACATTCTAGTGTCGAAAAAGAGGTCTTGCTATGGGCTCCAAGGCATCTCCCACCTTCGCAATTTTGGTTATGAACCGCCTGGAGAGGTCGACAGTTTCCCAACGAACATTATCCAATCCACTAATGTTTCTACGATATATTGATGATTGCCTTGTGATTACGGCGACTTACAACATGTCGGAGTAGGTAAAAACCAGTTCTGTCTTCTTCTAAAATTTTATGGCTAAGAGATGACGTTAAAAGCTATTTACAGGCCCGACGTTTCACACCTTCGCGCTTCCTCAGGGGCAACACAAGCTAAAACCACAAGTAAGACCGACAGCGTAAGGAGAGCATGATGACAAAGCTCTGCAACCTTATATAGTGGTGTGTGGGATGTGAGAATCAGACTAAAAATCAATCAGTTCATGTTTGCGGTTAATGTTGGGCTTCATGCTCTTGATACAACGAGCTTCACTCAAACGAGTGTCGACAGGATTCTTACATTTGTCAAGATATCTAAAGTGAAGTTGTCAATAGACACAATATGCTTGCATTGAGATCTGTGATCTGCCAGTGCATGCTGGTCTTATTGTTAAAAGAACGCGCGTGTTCCATGAAACGTAATTTAAAAGGACGACTAGACTGCCCTATATAAAAATTGGCACAAAATTTACAGGTAAATTTGTAAACAAAGAATTTGTCTTTGCAAGTATATTTGCTAGGTAACCAATCACAGACCGTGCAATTCTCATGTTTATTATGTGTAGGCTTGTTTTGAAGGCTACTATAAAGATTAGAGTTTGGAATGTCTACTAGGTTGACAGGTAAGTCGTATTTCTTAATAAGGGTGCGTATTTTACAGCTAGTTTTATCATTTATGTATTTCATTTTAAGAATATTTGGGTTGCGTTTTTTAGGGACAGACTTATTTTTTCTATTTCTAAAAGTGCGATAGGTTTTGTAACCATTTTGACGAAACTTTTTGTCTAGTTTATTTTTGGAGTTTTCAAACGCGGCTTCTGAGCTGCATCGTTTTTGGACGTACTCTACAGTATTTTTTAGATAGTTGCTTTTTACGTGACTTGGTACGTAGCTATCCTTCCGTAAGGCAGTGCCGGAATGATAGGGTTTCTCAAACCAGTTGTAATGGATGTTTTCATTTTTTATAAAAATGCTTAAATCAAGGAAGTTTAAGACTCCGTTTTCAGGTACCTCCATGGTGAACTTAATTTCGCTACTTATGCTGTTAAAAGTTTTCAAAAGTTTAGAAAAGTCACTACCTTTGTCAAACGGTCCAATTATAATGTCGTCTATGTAACGAGCGTAGAGGGCAGGGACTATAGCATACTTATCTTTCAAGTCTTTTAAGGCAACCGTTTCCAATTTGTGCAAATAAATAATCGCGAACGGACTTACAACAAACTATTGCTCGTGTAAACCAACTTAATAACACCATCAAATTCTAAATGTGTACTCCAGATAATGATGGTTATCTTCCTGTACTTGATACAGTCATCAAAATTCATGACGATGGCGCTGTCGATCATTAATTCTATTGTAAAGAATCAAACAGAGGAATTTTCATTCAATCATCATCAGTTCTACCAGCTTCAATTAAGAGAAATGCGATTATAGAGGAATCCCGATATGTGGATAGATTATGCAATTCAGATGACGCTGAAGCTTTCGCAGCATCTCAAATGGTTAATAAATTCGCGAATAATGGATATAATCGAACATCTATCCATGAGAGCGAAGTCTAAACGCCGCAAGTGCCAAAAAATGACTTCACTGACTCCTATTTGTTGAAAGTGCCTTTCATCACTGACAAATTCAACTATAGACTACAATACATAATACATAATACCGATCTTAACATGCGCATCGTAAATAAATCAAGAAATAATTCATCCCAACATCTGAACAAAAATAAGCGCTTCTCAACATATTCTAAACGCGTATGTACAATCAACGATCCCCAATCATGTACAGCATTCAATGTGGCTAACAAAGGAGTCTGCGCAATGTGTGTGATGTCTTTTACATGGGCAGCACCACCCGTTTCTTACATGATCGAGTCTCGGAATACTCGATTGTACATGTAATTATTTTTCCTTTGTTGTTCCATTGGTCATGCTGTTAGAGCATTCACATAATTCTCATGTTCTATTTTAATCATTTATGCATGCATTTTGATAATAGTTTTTATACTTCGACATTTGTAGCCGTGCAGTCACTCTTTCATAGACTTTCTGTCTTGATTGTCGTGCATATTACCAGTGTGACGTAGATCGATTATGTGAGCGTCATTATTGTCAATTCACCTGACATTGAATGCTTTACCAGCATACCGTAATTGTGAAATATCGCATGACGACGAACTAGTGCTTCGACACGTCGCCAAAAACCGCATATATTTGGCAGATTGGTCTTTTACTTGGGAAAATTGATGCATAATAAATACATTTTGAAATGCAATTATATGACCATGTAACATTGAGTAGCAAGAATACCGTGGGAAACACACCATCTGACTGTCTACGTCTGCAGCCTCGCATTCAATGCTTAAAGATCATTGGTACACGATATCCATGGATATCCACGACAAGCCTGTACATCAGGGAGTCTTATACCTGAGATTATATCTAAGGAATTGGCTGAATGGAGAACAGATATTGGGTGAATTTGCAGATGTCTCGATGTGCTACCGATGACAATGGCATTATCTCTCAACTTCAACGATTTGGACATGTCCCCTGTTTGGGACGCATCAGAAAAGGCGAATGCTGCAGTAATGCGTGATCCCACAAAGTCAGCAGGTTTTGGATAGAGTGCTAACCTGCTGTGTGCATGAGTGGCTCCAGTAAAAGCAGCTCACTTGCCAATATTAGCGCTGTGCACATCTTTTTATAAGAGTCCTCTCGGACTTTTTATAAGACCAGTTCCTGTCATTACTATGTGCAATTCAAGTATGCTAAAGAATCTGAAATACATACAAACGTGACATGCTCAACCAGTGTGCTAGTCTGGCAATCTAAGCGATATTCAGAGCATTCATCCCTTGAGTCATGGGGCTTTGTTTCTACTGACGATAATACAGTTGATTGTGCTTCCAGAGAAATAGCACCTACCTAACTACTTACATCAAAGGTCTTCATGGAATTGATCTTTATGAATGAGTGAGGCAAGTGACAGTTGGCCTCGGTATTCTCGTAATTTAAAGGAAGCGGGAACATAGCTGTTGAAAGTAATTTAAGGATTCGTGGTGTCATCGAAGAAACAGACCTTTGGACAGACGCTAATTTGTTTTCAAGTCAGCTGAGAAGTAGAGTATAATGGCCTTTGAGAAAATAACGACGTTTTCAGCAAAGACAGATCATGTCCGAATTCGAGACCTACTAATCGTGCGTAGATGTCATCCTGCAGATTTACAAACATCAACACCACATCATTTTCTCATTGCCGATGCTGTAAATGTAGTACCCGAACCAAATATGAAAGACACTGATATCAACAGGTTAACTCGATCACAGCTCGTGCAGTTACTGATGCAATGTGGCACCCGATCTATATATATAGTTATGATATATATATCCAATATACGTACATATACATGTATATATAATCACGTTCCGGACTAGTTTCGATGTGCATCTTACATCACTCCAGCGGTTACAAAAGAGTCACAAAATTGCATGCAAATCATTTTTATACAAAATTGGCTAAAATCAGCTTTCTCTTAATTTACATTTGCAATGATAAAAATCGTCACCAAATCGAATGCGTCATTCGTCACATGTCAACCAATGTCATGGACGCAATACGTCACAATCTAAGTGATAGTGGAAACGACCCATTCCGTTCATTGATAAAAATCTCTGAGCTTGGAGGTTTTATAAGCGGATTTAATGACAGGTTCAGAGAGACTTTGCTTAATTTTGTGGACCCTGCTATTCAATTCTTTAGAGCCTTCTTGAATGAACGGAAGTGACCAGTAAATGATTTTTTTATTATTTTCCGATCTTGATTCAATTTTGCCCCTTGTCAAATATTGTGCTCAATTTGCCGTTTTATTTTGAATAATTTATCATCAGGAAAACCGTTGTCTTTGAAAAACTCAATAACTTTCTCAGCAGCAGACTGATAAAGATCCCAATTTGAACAAATTTTGAACGCGCGAGACAGCAAGGATCTGATTGCTGCCATTTTGTACAAGATTAGAGGTGTACCTCAATAGACCCCATGAATGATGACCTTGCATGATGTGATTGCCAAGAATGTGTTCAAGTGACCTTTTAATACTGAATGACCATGACCATTTAATCTACAATGTAGCGGTTGCTTTGTCTGTCCTACATATTGCATTCCACATCTACTACATGATATAAGATAAATAACATTTCTACTTTTACACGTAAAAACGCCTGACTTATCAAAGATAAACCGGTTGCCTGTACTGAAACTTCCGCAGCAATTTTCGGTATTCAAAGAATTACAGATCTAGAATTCTAAGATTCAGATCTAAAATACTGAATCGACTGGTCTACAGAAGTTGGTAAACTGAATCAAGGCTGACGCTGAGGCCAAGCATATTGCAAAATTGAACACTAGAATGTTTCGACCGCAATGATTGGGTGACCGCCGACAACGGCTGGAAATTTCCTTAAAAAAGGTCCCTCCGTAACTAAGGGCAGAGGGGGCATCCCTAAACAAGGCTGCCAGGTCTCCACAGCAGAACCTTACTACTGACCATCCCTACTCAGTAGTGCGACCATCACACTGAAGCAAGCTTCCACTTTACCGAACCTGACAATGTCAGCTTGCTCTGTCTCCACAATACTTTCAAGAAAAAAGAGAAAGAGACCGGTAGACCACCCAAACTGCGTGCCATTCACTGGCCCCGCGGTATCCGCCCCGGGCGAAAGTTCGGTCCCTCGGTCCCTTTTAGTCACCTCCTACGACACGCAGGGATGCGTTGGTACTATTCTAAGGCCGGTAATCGCCCGGCGTAAAGTTTTCACAGCTATTCTCGGATGACTATTGACGGGAGGTATGCCATAATTTTTCGGAAAACACAACTGTGTAGTCTCTCCCCAAGCTTTATTGCCGATAAAAGTGATTTTGTAAAAGAAAAGAAACACCGGACCAACGTTTCGCTCACCGTCCGAGCTTGCTCACGGTCACGCGCATAAATGGCGGGCAAGAAGTACAAATTACTTTAAATAGCAAGCACCACAAACACAGTTCTTAATAAGTTAACTCGTGTTTTCTATTGATTTCAGGTACATGTGTAGTATTTGCAACAAAGCGTATATCAGACAGACCAGCCGTCCTATTAAATCTCGTTTTCATGAACACAAAAGGAGTATAGACAATAAAGACCGCCATAGTGCTCTGTCCGAACACATAATCGCCGAACATCGCAATATATCTATGACCATCAGTGACTTTCATTTAGATATTCTTTGCCAAGTCAGTACGCCTTTACTTGCTAGAACTGCTGAAAGTCGGTATATTAGAATGTTGGAACCTGAAATCAATAGAAAACACGAGTTAACTTATTAAGAACTGTGTTTGTGGTGCTTGCTATTTAAAGTAATTTGTACTTCTTGCCCGCCATTTATGCGCGTGACCGTGAGCAAGCTCGGACGGTGAGCGAAACGTTGGTCCGGTGTTTCTTTTCTTTTACAAAATCACTTTTATCGGCAATAAAGCTTGGGGAGAGACTACACAGTTGTGTTTTCCGAAAAATTTTCACAGCTATTTCGTGCAGACGCGTCGAAGACTCAACATCAAGAATTTTCTTTACGTTCAGACATCGAAGACGCCCCAAAAGAGAACTTCTCAAGTACAGCTTCGATTTTAAATACAAGCAGATCAGACCGCCCAGCCGATTCAAATTTAAAAAAGCGAAAAAACGAATCCTTAACTTAGGAAAGGGAAAAAAGAGAACTCAAAATTTTTACATCAGGCAACGTAGAATAGCGTTATAACGACATAATATGCCATCTAGATATACACTGCCATGAATACTACGAGCCTGTGTAGATTGCGAATATTACTTACTGGTACAAAAATGATAACTTCTCGGAGTACCTCTTAGGAGGAATTTTTCTTGCATATTGTTAAATGATTCGCAAGGGCATCAGACCATGTTTATACATAAACTAGCTTTTGTATTCTATTAATGATCAGACATATAACCAGCAATCAATTTAGATTACTTCAATTTTAGACAAATTATGTAGATTCCAATACTGTTTCATAGGATAGTTGAAACATAGTGTTGAAAAAATCAACAAAAATACTGCTAGAAAATTCAGCAGAATGAAGATGATTTTATAATTAATAATGTGGCTAAGGAAATTTCTCTAAATGCCATGCTTCCACCGACTAAATTAGTCTAAAACTTTGACCATCTCTTTCATCTAAATATACTAAAACATATTGATATTTTCAAGTATTTACTATATAGAGGTCTGTCAGCTACAGTCAGGCGAAGTGGATTACATCACCAATAAAGGATCCTTAATTAGGTTTTACACCAATATGGCAATTATTTTATAAAGTGATGGAATGTACAAAAAAGGTTTCGTCTGATAATCACCATAGTTTTCTTCACTACTCGTAAACCTCATATTATGCTAATAATATTGTTAGCTAGGATGCATTTTTGTAAAGGAAGATAATGTTAACAATTAAGCTATATTATTGAAGCAAAATTGATATTTTATCAAATGGGCATTGTTGCAAACGTTAATTTGGATGTAAACGTGTCATCTTGTACATGCACGATCTATGAAATTGATATTGCTCAATTATGCAGCCCTATAGTGATTGGATGATAAATATTACAAAAATGGAATTTTTCCGACAATGGACGGCTGCAAAGAGAGAAAATTATGTAGCCAATGATTTACTTTCGAATGGGTTCTTTACAGCCCCTTTCCAACAAGCTTTCAACTATAAGTGGGCTTAATACAGAGATCAAAACTGCCTCTTCTGAGACATATTAGTAATTTTTCAATCAAAACTTTGCAGCGTAAATATACATCAATATTCTACATCTAAATTGATGAAAAGCGACGATAAGTGATAATATTCCATAAATCTTTGAAAATATTCCACAAAAAGCAATCACCATACAGCAGGGTTGGAACAATTACAGTAGTTGAAATTGTAATTGTGTAATAAATCACAATTTTTGAAGTAATTGTAATTGAAGAAAAATAACGGTCAATTACACGTCAATTACTTTTATCTTTTTGGTTAAAGGAAACACAAAATCCAAGGATTGCTGTATTGGAAATTGAAAGAAAAGTTATTTTCACACTTTTTATTTTTACATTTTGAAATGGGTATGGGACGATCCTTACCGGAGATGATGCAACCTATTTTTGGGCGTTAACACTGATTATAGAAATAGGCCTACCTAACATAGCATAACAGTTGCCTGCCGTTAACGATGGCATCCTCAGAGACAGACTGCTCATCTTGTTTCTAGCGGTTGCTGTAACTTCATCGTCGAGATAAGACTCATATCATGGCTCATCAGGATGAAGTTTTTAGCATGCTCCACCTTTAAGTGATCATTGGAAGGTTACAACGTTGCAATTGAAATAGGCTCTACTTCTTTCTCTATCTTGTGCTCAAAATCAAATTTATTCAGACTTGAAATTGCTTTGGCCAGATAACTCATAATTGACCAACATTGTTCGGAAAACCGATGTGATTGTAATTGTGTAATTAATTGCACCTTTGAAGTAATTGTAATTGTAACTGAAAAAAATTGTGTAATAGTTCCAACCCTGCTATACAGCTTACTTCAAAGGCAAAATTATCAAGATCATGCTCCATGCACGTCTACTAAAATATGCAACCAAGTCCAAGCTTTGAATTGAATTGGAGATAGCCAATATTGAAGAATGTTGATTTTATTTTCGTCTTCGTTGTTTTGCAATAAATAGCGAAAAAAATCAATATCTTTCGATACAGGCTCTTTGCAAATCAATTCAAAACATGACAAATGGCCAAGATAATCTATGTAAAACTAATTACAAGCTTTACGATGCAAGGTTCTCATTGCCTTGGATCGTTGACACCACTTTCTCTTGTTGAATTTTATGTGGGCATTCCTCATTACTGACGCATTTGGCAGAAGTCACGAGTTCTTGAAGCACATGAGATAGGTCGATACCGCATAACTCAATCGCAGAAGCTATGAAAATACATGCATTTAGCGGGTGAAGCATGATCTACCATTCTTCAATCTATAACTCAGAAAGTTTCAGGTGGTTATATGAAAATAGGCTATACATATCCGATCACATCAGTACCATATTCATGTCTTTATTAGTAGATGCAATATGATTATTATGCACATCAACTTTTTGCCGAGATACACAGTGAAAGTAACAGTGCAATCAAAAATTCAACAGAAAATATTCCTTTGTGTATATTATCATCTCATTTTCTTAGGTCTTTTTATCAACATTATACAAATCCAAAATCAATCTTCTAACACAACTAGGTAGTAGGCCTCCCGTGAGTCTCAAGCAAGCCAGAATTCCTTGACTGATAAATACGATGACATTCATTTGCAGTATGTAACCCGCTTCTACTTTCAACATGCATCAATTCAAACTCGTGTGAGACTATAGCACCATGGCCTCAAAGTTGCAGTAAAAAATTGTGCATGTACCGGAACGCACTACGACAAAGCTTTGACTTCAGGAATAAATACAAAATGACTTTTTTGACCAATAAGGGTACATTTTCCAATTCCTATATAATGTAAATTATTAGATAAGATGCTTTATCACCAATTCTCTTCACAGCAGCATTAGAAAAAATATTTCGAAGAGTAGACATCAGAGAAGGAATCAGCATAAACGGAGAAAAACTAAACAATCTCAGATTTGCGGATGACATAATACTATTAGCGCATACATAAGAAAACAAAAGTTATGTGCAATGAAATAGCAAACCGAACAGCGCGGCAAGGAATTCGAATTGATGGAGAAATACTTGAAGTAAATGAATACCAATACCTTGGAAGATGGCTAACAGCAAATAACGAAATTGGCAGAGAAATAGATCACAGAATAAATACTGGTTGGAGAAGGCTCGGACAATACAGCAAACTACTCAAACAATGGAACATCCCAATATATCTGAAACGAAGGTTGTTTGATAAGGTCATACTGCTATCAATGACGTATGATACAGAAGCGTGGACACTAACAAAACGAGAAGAATGGAAACTGGCTGTGGCACAAAGAAGTATGGAAAGAACAATGTTAAACATCACGAGGAAGGACAAAATACGGAACGAGAACATCAGAGAAAGGACGAGAATCATTGACATAACGAGTAAAATCAGAACGATGAAGGGACAATGGGCAGGACACCTAGCCAGAATGAACAACAACAAATGGGCAAAGAAAGTAACGGAATGGACGCCACTAGAAACACCAAGGCGAAGAAGAAAGCCAAGGAGAAGATGGAGAGACGATATTGAGGAAAAGAGCGGAAGATTCAGATTCAGCGGAAGTGTAATCTCGATTGTATTGTTTATATATCAGTCGCCTCAAGTTTGCAGCATTAATTTGAAATTAATATGGAACGTAGCTCTATCCTCGATTGACAGAAGCGTAGCTAATTTTAAGTATTACAGCAATTTCACTGTGACATATGATTTTAGCATTTTCTAACGGGTGGTGACTTGTACTCAGCGTATCCAATTGCATATGCCTATCAAACTCACCGAGGAGTCAAGTCTATGATTAAAACAGACAAATGTGAAGCTAATTTTCAAAAATTGATGATGCTAACGTTGTGTAGGCCGGACCATATGCCAAGATCAATTTTTCCAATTGATTTCGTATTGAACGCCAATAAAGAGATTATGACACAGAACACCGGTAATCATGAATGAAGCATATATTTCAATAATTAATTCTTGAAAAAAACGATATCAAAGAAATTCAATTGCAGTTCGAAGCTCATTTTTGCGGGGTTTTCTTTTACAGCTTCACGACCATTTGGCGCTACTGATGTCACTGTATCACGCATCTGTCAGAGATATTATCCCAACCAAAAATAAGGAGGAAACGTTCAGACATGATTAATAGCTGTTAGAGCACACACACAACATGCAACAGATGAATTCCAAGCTGAACACTGATATATTGAGAGGCTACTAGACCTAGCATGACAACCCTCACATTGATCACGCTACAGCAACTGGAATCTTTCCAGCGTTTTTTTATTTTCAAATTCTTCCAAAATTCAAGCGCAACAGGCGCATCTCTATTTAGAATTCCTGAAAACGAGCGCCGAAGTCAGGACCAGGCGCGATAGATTCGAGGTTGACAACGCGCCTACAGCATGTACGTAGATCTACTATAAGAATTTCTAAAAAAGATCGCCAGTCCGTTGAGGCATTACAACTTGAATACTGACCTCAACCTCTGCCTCGGGTGGTATAGGGAATTAAAACGTGATTTGACAATCGTATCCCAAGCAAAGCACACCGACATGGGGCTTGAAAAGCACCCTTCATATTGCAATCATTCAAAACTACACAACATATAAAAAATTGTGAACACATGACTAGAATTTTTAAGAAGAAATGCCTACAGTGCTGAAGTGGTTTCAAAATGCAAGCCTAAACCATGTTCCTCGTAAGTGAATCATTCAAATCTACAAAAATACATAAACACTTGGTACCTAAAAGTATTTAATTTCATTGAATCCAACAGCCAAATTCGATGTCTGGGAATTTATCGAAGCTCAAGTTTCCTCTTGACGCGGCTTGCTCCGATATGTATTCGTGCATTTTACTGCGGCACAGTAAGACATGCTTTTAAGATGACAGTCAACTGTGCTGAAGAGATTATCTAAGATCAAGCGTTTCTTAGCAAAACCTAAAATACAAACAGCTTGCAAGTAAGTGATAATTATTAAGTGGTACTTATAACTGCCATAAGAATAAAAAAATATAATATTGATATTTAGGAAAACTTCGCAAATATTTCCTTAAGAAAACTTTCACACAAAACATGCTTGGTCTAATAAAACTCGATATATCATATTTCCAAAGAGTTCACTGAGTCATGCAGTTAGTTATATAAACACACAGTATTTTTTTTTGAAGATAATAATTTAATAATCCTTTGCCATAACGATCAAAGATGAGTCAATGGTTTTACCTAGACTTTTCTGAGTACCATAATTGCACAAGAATCCGTATAACGGCAGATTCATAACTGGTGCCAGAAACAACACTTCCAGGGATTCAAACATGCTTGTGAACGAAGTTTGCAATTGGTCTGGGACAAGTTCAGTATTTATTACCTCTCCATCAAGCATGATTCGAGCGTGAACGCCTTCTGGAGGAGCTCTTCTGGGGAATTTTTTAGAAAGGATATCGGGTTTGAATTGCAACTCTTTGCAAGTTCATGATTTGCACACTCAACATGAATCTGTATTTATACCAGATCAAGGACACTTGAGAGACTTATGTGAGTTATTCTTTATCAGTTCCAAGATCTTCATCCTAATTGGTTATTACAGAACCTTCTTCTCGGTAAGGTTAATGAAGTTTTGCTTTTCTGTGAACATCTTTTATATTTGTTTAGTTACAGTAATTTTTTTAAATACACGTCTCACAAATCAGCTGATTGAATTTAGTGTGGCGTTCAGTCAATTCGCTAAAGGGTAACTTAGCTTGTAGCTTTCTTTTGTTTTTTTCTTAAGAACAACAAATTTGAAGAATATACAAAATTCTGTATAAAACATGAAGTTAATCAGATTAGAGAAATGTTTCTACAACAGGAAGGGAAGTGAAAAAATTAGTGTTCGCGATGAAAGAATGTTGGGATGTCATGAGCGTCAAAAAACCAAGGTCACTTCACGTGTGTGAAGTTAGCACCGCCACTCAGCACCGCCATCTTGAAAATGGAATGTGCCAGTCAAACCAACGATCAGAATCGATCTAGATGGAGCGTGCCAGCATGTGCCACTCACTATTTTGAAAGAATTCCCCCTAGTTTAGGAGAAATCGCTGGTTGAAAGTTCGACATGGCGGTGATGTGAAGTTAGCACCGCCACTAAAATTTTTTTTCCAAAATACACAATCAAAACTTACGAAACACGCACAACAGATAGAAGACCATCAAAAACATTGTGACAGCAAGTTTCAGCACCTAAATCCACGTACTTGCTGAGAAATTAGTCCCCGAAACCACAAAATGGCGGTGTTGTGAAGTTAGCACCGCCACTGAAGTCTTTTTTTAAAATACGCAATTAAAACACGCGAGACAACTACAACTGAGAGATGACCATCAAAAACATTGTGCCAGCAAGTTTCTTCTCCTAAGACGCCGTACTTGCGGAGAAATTAGCCCCGAAAGCTCAATGCGCTGGCGGTGATGTGAAGTTGGCACCGCCATCTTGAAAATGGAATGTGCCAGTCAAACCAACGATCAGAATCGATCTAGATGGAGCGTGCCAGCATGTGCCACTCACTATTTTGAAAGAATTCCCCCTAGTTTAGGAGAAATCGCTGGTTGAAAGTTCGACATGGCGGTGATGTGAAGTTAGCACCGCCACTAAAATTTTTTTCCAAAATACACAATCAAAACTTACGAAACACGCACAACAGATAGAAGACCATCAAAAACATTGTGCCAGCAAGTTTCAGCACCTAAATCCCCGTACTTGCTGAGAAATTAGTCCCCGAAACCACAAAATGGCGGTGATGTGAAGTTAGCACCGCCACTGAAGTCTTTTTTTAAAATACGCAATTAAAACACGCGAGACAACTACAACTGAGAGATGACCATCAAAAACATTGTGCCAGCAAGTTTCTTCTCCTAAGACGCCGTACTTGCGGAGAAATTAGCCCCCGAAAGCTCAATGCGCTGGCGGTGATGTGAAGTTGGCACCGCCATCTTGAAAATGGAATGTGCCAGTCAAACCAACGATCAGAATCGATCTAGATGGAGCGTGCCAGCATGTGCCACTCACTATTTTGAAAGAATTCCCCTAGTTTAGGAGAAATCGCTGGTTGAAAGTTCGACATGGCGGTGATGTGAAGTTAGCACCGCCACTAAAATTTTTTTCCAAAATACACAATCAAAACTTACGAAACACGCACAACAGATAGAAGACCATCAAAAACATTGTGCCAGCAAGTTTCAGCACCTAAATCCCCGTACTTGCTGAGAAATTAGTCCCCGAAACCACAAAATGGCGGTGATGTGAAGTTACCACCGCCACTGAAGTCTTTTTTTAAAATACGCAATTAAAACACGCGAGACAACTACAACTGAGAGATGACCATCAAAAACATTGTGCCAGCAAGTTTCTTCTCCTAAGACGCCGTACTTGCGCAGAAATTAGCCCCCGAAAGCTCAATGCGCTGGCGGTGATGTGAAGTTGGCACCGCCATCTTGAAAATGGAATGTGCCAGTCAAACCAACGATCAGAATCGATCTAGATGGAGCGTGCCAGCATGTGCCACTCACTATTTTGAAAGAATTCCCCCTAGTTTAGGAGAAATCGCTGGTTGAAAGTTCGACATGGCGGTGATGTGAAGTTAGCACCGCCACTAAAATTTTTTTCCAAAATACACAATCAAAACTTACGAAACACGCACAACAGATAGAAGACCATCAAAAACATTGTGCCAGCAAGTTTCAGCACCTAAATCCCCGTACTTGCTGAGAAATAAGTCCCCGAAACCACAAAATGGCGGTGATGTGAAGTTACCACCGCCACTGAAGTCTTTTTTTAAAATACGCAATTAAAACACGCGAGACAACTACAACTGAGAGATGACCATCAAAAACATTGTGCCAGCAAGTTTCTTCTCCTAAGACGCCGTACTTGCGGAGAAATTAGCCCCGAAAGCTCAATGCGCTGGCGGTGATGTGAAGTTGGCACCGCCATCTTGAAAATGGAATGTGCCAGTCAAACCAACGATCAGAATCGATCTAGATGGAGCGTGCCAGCATGTGCCACTCACTATTTTGAAAGAATTCCCCCTAGTCTAGGAGAAATCGCTGGTTGAAAGTTCGACATGGCGGTGATGTGAAGTTAGCACCGCCACTAAAATTTTTTTTCCAAAATACACAATCAAAACTTACGAAACACGCACAACAGATAGAAGACCATCAAAAACATTGTGCCAGCAAGTTTCAGCACCTAAATCCACGTACTTGCTGAGAAATTAGTCCCCGAAACCACAAAATGGCGGTGGTGTGAAGTTACCACCGCCACTGAAGTCTTTTTTTAAAATACGCAATTAAAACACGCGAGACAACTACAACTGAGAGATGACCATCAAAAACATTGTGCCAGCAAGTTTCTTCTCCTAAGACGCCGTACTTGCGGAGAAATTAGCCCCCGAAAGCTCAATGCGCTGGCGGTGATGTGAAGTTGGCACCGCCATCTTGAAAATGGAATGTGCCAGTCAAACCAACGATCAGAATCGATCTAGATGGAGCGTGCCAGCATGTGCCACTCACTATTTTGAAAGAATTCCCCCTAGTCTAGGAGAAATCGCTGGTTGAAAGTTCGACATGGCGGTGATGTGAAGTTAGCACCGCCACTAAAATTTTTTTCCAAAATACACAATCAAAACTTACGAAACACGCACAACAGATAGAAGACCATCAAAAACATTGTGCCAGCAAGTTTCAGCACCTAAATCCCCGTACTTGCTGAGAAATTAGTCCCCGAAACCACAAAATGGCGGTGATGTGAAGTTACCACCGCCACTGAAGTCTTTTTTTAAAATACGCAATTAAAACACGCGAGACAACTACAACTGAGAGATGAACATCAAAAACATTGTGCCAGCAAGTTTCTTCTCCTAAGACGCCGTACTTGCGGAGAAATTAGCCCCCGAAAGCTCAATGCGCTGGCGGTGATGTGAAGTTGGCACCGCCATCTTGAAAATGGAATCCCTATCAACCAGAGCGGTCGCCGCGACCGCCATGGTCAGTCGCCTTCGGAGTCGCCTAAAGGTCGCCCTCAGCGTCGCCGGGGATTCCTATTTGTCCACCGCCCTGACTGCCTGGGGCGGTCGCCTTAAGAGCCGGGGCGAAGTCGCCCGGAGGTCTAACAGCGGTCGCCTAGCAGATGAGGTGCGGTCGCCTGTAGGTAGCTGCGGTCGCCGATTCTACCGATTTGCCCCTACCCTTCAGTTGAAATTTCCCATTGTGATATTAATTAGTAAAACACTAGCTATCTCCCTAAGATGCAGGTGCATCACTATTGCTCCACTGAAAACCAATAAGCTTCCTAGTTATGAGGAGTAGTAGAATTAAAACGAAATTACACAGAATACAATATTTTGCAATACACCTGCACCGATTCAATGAAAATTTAATGTGCACACATGAAAATTGTATTTACAAGCACTGAAGACACAAAAGTACAAATTAACGATCGAAAAATACAATTGTTCTATGGAGGTTACAAAATGTTCTATGAAAGGCATCGAAAGACATATGTAGTACAATCTAAATAACAGGAACTTTCTTAATAACATTGAAATTTGATGACTCCAAATTGTCAGAAAAAAGCATCGATTTTCCAGTTAAAATTTTGACATAAACATGCGGGTTTGATGTTGTTAATAAAGTTCCTGCTATTTAGATTATATGTACAATAACAGCTACACAGATAACCAAGATATAACACCAAATACAAGAGATGAAAAATTGAGTCACCTATTGAGAAAAGGGGTATCAGGCACAATTACTCAGCTGCAGATCTATCAGATCCATCAGATCTATCTTTTGCGTGCTTTAGTACGCTCTGCAAAGAGGCCTCTATTTCCTTCTCAGTCACATGAGGTCTAGAAAGTTTGATACCGCACGATAAATTCGGGAATTCTTGAATGGAAATTTATTGTTCCTGCCGTGAAATGAATACTTCATCGAAATATCCGCAGCCAAAATCCTTTAAAATATTCGACGGCATAAATTGTTTAGTCCGTTGCCTCCGATCAGTGAGAACTGCTTTGCCTGAAAAATAAAGCTGCATTTAAAATGGTGAAGCTTCTCCACGTACGTCAGAAGTCAAACAGAGCAAATAATACTCTGTTTTTATAATAATAATAAAAAAAATTGTACCTAAATCAAACAGAGCAAATAATTTCAAAACGATGTGAGTGGCTTTGTGATTCCAGTAAATCATTCGTGTCTGCAAAAGTCATTTGAATGATTCAGTTGATAATCAGGTCGTGGGTAGCACCGCTCTTTTAATGCCGACAATCATTGAGCGATGCAAATGACAGTGACAGTTTCTGCCTTCATTTTGAATTGAAAATCTCACGTATGTCTAATATTGAAAGTAGTCAACCAGTCATCCAGGTCATTATAAACCTTAATTATGCATTAAAGCAAGTCTACATTAAGTTCGACGTAGAAACACTGTTTAGACCCCAGGTCAATATAAACCTTAATTATTCATAAAAGCAAGTCTGCATCAAGTTCGATGTAGAAACACTGTTTAGACCAGCTCTATCTGCTGAGCCACAGGAATTACGACCAATTTCAATAACCAGACAGAAAGCAGTCACTGCCAAATTCTGAACGTTATAGCGAGCTAGTGAGTGAGCGAAATGCCATTTCGGTGCTCTGGCTCAGATTTGCGCGACTCATCTTTCTCTCTATTCATGCAACGAAACCGTTGAATGACAGTCGTAAGTCAAGGAATAAGTGGACCGGTCTCTTGAAAGAATTAGTCAATATCATGCGCTCCTGCAGGATAGGAATAAAAAACATCACTATAGGTTGTGAAGTTTATCAGATAGAATTGGAGGTCTGAAACAACTCATCCAATATTTTCGAAAATCACCCGGTAATTTCTTCAATTTCCTGTTGATAGAATGAGATGTTATGAAGATTGATACGCAACCGGAAATACATTCATTCTCTGGACTGTGATCAATTGCAGCGCTCGCATCTTGAAACAGCTATCAGATTATTTGTTAGAAAATGTTAACATGCAAAAAGTTTAATACAGCTCTTCTATTTCTTCTGAGATCTATCTAATAGAATTGATGACGTGGCCACAGGAGAAATTGTGACTAGACATGGCCAAAGGCGAGCGAACGGTTTACGGCTAGACGAGGCTTCAGATAGAAAATATCAGCTCAGCTAAAATTCTGGCCGTTGTAGCCGATAAGTTATGTGAAACAAGAATTTTGAAGATTTGAAAAATTGGATTGAAAAATCCAATTAACCGTGCATAGCTCTCATTATTTATATCTGTTTAAATTTGCACTCTAAAGGCTACACATTCGCACATAAAACTTTAACATATTCAAAACGATTAAACCTAATAGTGTGGCACTCTGTGTTAGTATATGGCCCTTTTATATTCGCAGTTCAAGGAATGGGATATTCACGAGCCTGGATGAAGTACTTCCGAAGATAAGACACTTTTTATAAACCGGCATAGACGCTTTAATTCCAATCGACTTAAGACAGGCTCTCTCGATCTGACGAAATCATTTGCTTCAAGCAACAATATCAATTAATCTATATTGACAAGCTATCGTCTCATCAATTTCACAGATATCCCTGAAAATTGCAAAATATTTTTTGTAAAACATTAAACATGAGACTCATTAAGCTTACTAAAAATAATTAAGACTACTTTGCCGATGAAGTTGAGCAAACGTAAAGCACGCGAATTTAAGAAAATTCAGCAATAGCTTCGTCTATGTTCAGCTATACAGAGGTACGCCTATCGCGATGATGCATGTAGTGGTAACATGTAAAAATGAGATAACTAAGTGAAATCTCTATGGGAATGAGGTTGGTTAAATGAAATATTTTAAACGTTGCAGCTTACTCGAAAATGTTTACCCCTTATGTCTAGTGTCAAATTAAGGCCGAAATATCCATTAGGAAAAATAACCCACAACACGCGGAATTTGAAATCTTTGATAGATGTTAAAATCGATGTAACAGACAGATGGAGCTTGTAACAGCCCGCTAATAGGCAGGAAATTGAATAGAGCACATCAATTTATCTATATATGTAGCCAACGCACTATACAGAAGCGTAGATTTGATAACCCCATTTTATGGGGTCAAGGTGACTTAATTTATGGGGTCGAAGTGACTAGTAACCTAATTCACGCCCGTCTAATGTCACGTCGCCAGAATTGACTTTATCTCATTGCAGCGAACCATCAGTTAGCGCCAACGCTGTGCAAAGTATCTTGCAGTCAAAGCTCGATAGTTAAGAGTATAAATACCAGGTTTTCTATCTCTTAATTATTGAAAGTCTGAATTCAAAAGCAACTTATATAAGCCGCCAAATGTACAAAAAATGCCGCGGCCGTATGATCTTAATTGACCGAAGTCTTAATTATCCGTGTCCGAATTAACGAGCTTCGACTGGATTTACTGTATTCATACAAACCGATTCGTTTACGATGTCAGTCTGTCCGCACTATTCGATCTGAATGGTCGTGAAATATTGGCTTGCTTTACCTATAGTCAAACATTTATAACCAAAGGAGCACTTTTTTACATCACATCTAATTCAAAAGTTATCTGTTGAAATATTTCAGTTAATTCAGTGTTTGTATAATGTGTAGTGCGCAGGTTAACCGCTATTATTTACTAAATTTATCTATTATCACTTCATTCGGCTTACCTGATACGAATTTCGTTTGATAAGTAATCCGTTCTATCAATATTTTCGGCTCAGGATATTCCTCGCACTTTCTATATTGTAATTTGGTTGATAATCCATTAATAAGATCAATCAATTTACACAGCGATGTCCACAGGTGTCAGTCAGGCAGCTCCCATAAGTAGAGACACGAATGAAACGTCTAGATTATTCTGCGCTATTTCTCTTTGTGAAATGAAGCGATGACCTCTATTTCACCCCTCGAGTTGAAATGTGATCTTCCGATTGCCCTGCGCTATCGAAGGCGCACGAGAAAGTTATCTGCTATCGGGCTGGACTGGACAAAGCGCTCTTCTTACAGAATTAGATTCATCTGCGCGCGCTTCGGTTTCCTAGAAAGGAAGAATTGTATGTAACCTTAATGTCGAAATGGCCCATCACAGAATTAGACAACTTGCTCCTTCTCGAATGGATAATTCGTGTATCGCTTGCTATTGGAAATGGCAAACAATAAGCTGTCAGCAAAGGACACCAGAGACAGTGAGAGATGCGTGCGTGCTGTGATATCACGTCGCACACACCAAAACACACATCGATGCCTGGCTTCGATTCAATGTATGCACTATACAGTGAGCAATGCCGAGGAGAGGATCATCAAGTGAACTAATTTTCGTACGCCTGCTACTTTCTTTAATAATGATCGGAAGGGTCAACATTATGGAGAAAACTTGTACGCAATGATCCGAATTCTTCGAATCTGAAGGAATTTTGGCAATCGAAGCACTTTGCTGGAACTCACATTAATCCGCAAGCGACGCACGCCTTTTTTCCTATCTCTGTAAGGTATTAGGAATTATTTTTTGCCCACCTAATAGGTTCCTCAATGTGTCGTCCGTTTCGTATTAATCACACTTCTAGCAAACCGAAGCAGATAAACAAAATATTTAATTCTGTGGCTCTTCTATTAATAGAACTCTCTCGCTCCCTTCTCTCCCTCACTGTATCACAGGCTTGAAGCGACCGAGATATTATGCAACACTCATTGAGGATTCTTCCATTCATTCACAATTTAATGAATGAATTAACTTGCAACCTTGATTGACCAAAAAATTGACAAGCGGTGAAATTCAGGCATAGTCAGAATCATGGTCAGAATGATATAAAGTTCACGGTCAAATCAAGAATTTTGAGCAATTTTTTTCATTGCCATCGATGCGTCATGCAAATATATATGAAGCATCGCAACCAAAGATGTTTGACGTAACATTTCACGATTGAATGCATCATCATCATGTAGCGAAAATCACTGAGAGAAATGAGCTAAGGTTATTTATTCCAAGGAAAAACTTGCCTACATATGTGCCAGACAGCCGATCGATGACAGTTTCGGGCCAGTCCACAAACATTGGAGATACGTTTTTCTTAGAAATCACAACAAATTCGCTGCTCAATGTGTGTGACAACTCTGGGGTCGTTCTATTTCAAAATTAGAGCTCGTGTGAACTTAAGGGCCGACTCACGACCACTCCCTGTCAAAAAGATAAACGTGAAAATTAGGGGGGGGGCAACCCTCGACTTCAAGACATCACATTTCACGTCATTTTCGATGAGAACGGTCACAAATTGATATGATCATGCATTTTTACTTCCAAATAAGCCATTTTCGAAAAATTTGTTGGCCCCCATTTTTTCATGTGGCCCAAGACTTTTTGACGAGGGGCCCACGACTCATTTTCTCGCGGGAAATGCATTGATCTAGTTTGATTAAATGCGTTCGAATTTCTGCATCAGAAGCATCTTTTTCCACAAGCATACATTTGAGTCTTAATTAGAACTCTGAAGCTGATTGCCGAAATTTTTGCAATTTATCAGTTTTGCGAAGCAGGAATATTGCCTTTCTGACATCATGGAGGCTAGTTAAATGCTAAAACCAGACATATGATGAAGGTCGCCGTTGACACTCGAGGCAACTGCTGACAGCGGTCGCCAGGCAACGGTCGCCCACTTACAGTCGAGGCGACCGCCACCAGGAGTCGCCGGGCGGCGGCGACTTCGGCGACGCCGAGGGCTGTCGCGGCGACCGCTGGGCGACTTTTGTGGTTGATAGGGATGTGCCAGTCAAACCAACGATCAGAATCGATCTAGATGGAGCGTGCCAGCATGTGCCACTCACTATTTTGAAAGAATTCCCCCTAGTTTAGGAGAAATCGCTGGTTGAAAGTTCGACATGGCGGTGATGTGAAGTTAGCACCGCCACTAAAATTTTTTTTCCAAAATACACAATCAAAACTTACGAAACACGCACAACAGATAGAAGACCATCAAAAACATTGTGCCAGCAAGTTTCAGCACCTAAATCCCCGTACTTGCTGAGAAATTAGTCCCCGAAACCACAAAATGGCGGTGATGTGAAGTTAGCACCGCCACTGAAGTCTTTTTTTAAAATACGCAATTAAAACACGCGAGACAACTACAACTGAGAGATGACCATCAAAAACATTGTGCCAGCAAGTTTCTTCTCCTAAGACGCCGTACTTGCGGAGAAATTAGCCCCCGAAAGCTCAATGCGCTGGCGGTGATGTGAAGTTGGCACCGCCATCTTGAAAATGGAATGTGCCAGTCAAACCAACGATCAGAATCGATCTAGATGGAGCGTGCCAGCATGTGCCACTCACTATTTTGAAAGAATTCCCCCTAGTTTAGGAGAAATCGCTGGTTGAAAGTTCGACATGGCGGTGATGTGAAGTTAGCACCGCCACTAAAATTTTTTTTCCAAAATACACAATCAAAACTTACGAAACACGCACAACAGATAGAAGACCATCAAAAACATTGAGCCAGCAAGTTTCAGCACCTAAATCCCCGTACTTGCTGAGAAATTAGTCCCCGAAACCACAAAATGGCGGTGATGTGAAGTTAGCACCGCCACTGAAGTCTTTTTTTAAAATACGCAATTAAAACACGCGAGACAACTACAACTGAGAGATGACCATCAAAAACATTGTGCCAGCAAGTTTCTTCTCCTAAGACGCCGTACTTGCGGAGAAATTAGCCCCCGAAAGCTCAATGCGCTGGCGGTGATGTGAAGTTGGCACCGCCATCTTGAAAATGGAATGTGCCAGTCAAACCAACGATCAGAATCGATCTAGATGGAGCGTGCCAGCATGTGCCACTCACTATTTTGAAAGAATTCCCCCTAGTTTAGGAGAAATCGCTGGTTGAAAGTTCGACATGGCGGTGATGTGAAGTTAGCACCGCCACAAAAATTTTTTTTCCAAAATACACAATCAAAACTTACGAAACACGCACAACAGATAGAAGACCATCAAAAACATTGTGCCAGCAAGTTTCAGCACCTAAATCCACGTACTTGCTGAGAAATTAGTCCCCGAAACCACAAAATGGCGGTGGTGTGAAGTTAGCACCGCCATCTTGAAAATGGAATGTGCCAGTCAAACCAACGATCAGAATCGATCTAGATGGAGCGTGCCAGCATGTGCCACTCACTATTTTGAAGGAATTCCCCCTAGTTTAGGAGAAATCGCTGGTTGAAAGTTCGACATGGCGGTGATGTGAAGTTAGCACCGCCACTAAAATTTTTTTTCCAAAATACACAATCAAAACTTACGAAACACGCACAACAGATAGAAGACCATCAAAAACATTGTGCCAGCAAGTTTCAGCACCTAAATCCCCGTACTTGCTGAGAAATTAGTCCCCGAAACCACAAAATGGCGGTGATGTGAAGTTACCACCGCCATCTTGAAAAATGCATGTGCCAGTCAAACCAACGGTCAGGATCGATCTAGATGGAGTGTGCCAGCATGTGCCACTCGTTTATTTCACGAAAATCCCACCACAGTCGGTGGAAAGCCAACCCGAAAGCTCAATGGCTGTGATGTGAAGTTGGCACCGCCACTGAATGTTTTTTCCAAAATTGGAACCACTCAATGGAGGTATTGTAAAATTTTCCACTTCAACATTAAACCGTTTGCTTACTGGCTATGCAGATATCAATGCAAATACGAATATCTCGACAGGTGAATACCGTCATGTGCCTGAACTGTTAACAGAAAGCTGAAGCTATTACTTTGTTCAAAACTCTGTAAGACAGTGAAGGCATTTGACGAGTATATGCAATGGCATAACTAGGAAGACTTACTTTCTTATTAAAGGCCATTGATGAATAGCATGCGATTCGTTTATGTTTCCCCGCATGAAGGAGGAGAGTTCGCGACTTACAACGGCAAAACTATTGGTAATGGTTTGAATTTTTCATTTGACCAACGACGTCCCATGATTGGTCAGTTTTCGGTTACCATATGATCAATATATCGATAAACATTTTCATTTGTTTGCCGTGGAAAATATATTCACGGCATGCGATTAATTACAGCCTGTACAACTTTAAACAAGAATGATTAAATATATGTGTTTATGGAATAATGAAAATACTCTACGAATAGATTAGATATTGTGACTTCTAGCTAGATCATATAAAGTAGATGAGTCTCAATATCCCTTCAATTTTGAGTATGCTTGCACATCCAGTGAATCAGAAATTCTTGAAGTCAATTGAAACATTGATAGAAAACAATGTTGGCAATATCTACAATCATCATTATTAGTGTCATGATGTGCGTACATATTTATCACATTTGATGATCTTGATGAACAATTGAAGCATTAACATTAGGAGATCGAAGGGCATATTTCCAGCGTTGTCAGAATGCTTCATCGAAGAAGCATTCCGCTCAATTGAGTTTGTGGTGCTTTCAAACATGGAGTAGGGATATATGGGATATCCTAATATAGTTACTCTATGCTTTCCAAAGTGCGCAATCTTTTTGGAAAGGAATTATCAAGCTACATCGTTCAAACCATAGAGTAGGTTCTAACCTACAGTGGAAACAGATTCTCATAAAATTGAGGCTGGTTTTTAAACCCAATTAATTGTCTGGAAAATTTTTATCTTTTCTCTCGATCCGCACAAAATTGCGGGAATTTTTAAAATTCCACAGGTGTGTGTGTTAAACACATTTATTTAATCATTCTTGTTTAAAGTTGTACAGGCTGTAATTAATCGCATGCCGTGAATATATTTTCCACGGCAAACAAATGAAAATGTTTATCGATATATTGATCATATGGTAACCGAAAACTGACCAATCATGGGACGTCGTTGGTCAAATGAAAAATTCAAACCATTACCAATAGTTTTGCCGTTGTAAGTCGCGAACTCTCCTCCTTCATGCGGGGAAACATAAACGAATCGCATGCTATTCATCAATGGCCTTTAATAAGAAAGTAAGTCTTCCTAGTTATGCCATTGCATATACTCGTCAAATGCCTTCACTGTCTTACAGAGTTTTGAACAAAGTAATAGCTTCAGCTTTCTGTTAACAGTTCAGGCACATGACGGTATTCACCTGTCGAGATATTCGTATTTGCATTGATATCTGCATAGCCAGTAAGCAAACGGTTTAATGTTGAAGTGGAAAATTTTACAATACCTCCATTGAGTGGTTCCAATTTTGGAAAAAACATTCAGTGGCGGTGCCAACTTCACATCACAGCCATTGAGCTTTCGGGTTGGCTTTCCACCGACTGTGGTGGGATTTTCGTGAAATAAACGAGTGGCACATGCTGGCACACTCCATCTAGATCGATACTGACCGATGGTTTGACTGGCACATGCATTTTTCAAGATGGCGGTGGTAACTTCACATCACCGCCATTTTGTGGTTTCGGGGACTAATTTCTCAGCAAGTACGGGGATTTAGGTGCTGAAACTTGCTGGCACAATGTTTTTGATGGTCTTCTATCTGTTGTGCGTGTTTCGTATGTTTTGATTGTGTATTTTGGAAAAAAAATTTTAGTGGCGGTGCTAACTTCACATCACCGCCATGTCGAACTTTCAACCAGCGATTTCTCCTAGACTAGGGGGAATTCTTTCAAAATAGTGAGTGGCACATGCTGGCACACTCCATCTAGATCGATTCTGACCGTTGGTTTGACTGGCACATTCCATTTTTCAAGATGGCGGTGCCAACTTCACATCACCGCCAGCGCATTGAGCTTTCGGGGGCTAATTTCTCCGCAAGTACGGCGTCTTAGGAGAAGAAACTTGCTGGCACAATGTTTTTGATGGTCATCTCTCAGTTGTACTTGTCTCGCGTGTTTTAATTGCGTATTTCAAAAAAGACTTTAGTGGCGGTGCTAACTTCACATCACCGCCATTTTGTGGTTTCGGGGACTAATTTCTCAGCAAGTACGGGGATTTAGGTGCTGAAACTTGCTGGCACAATGTTTTTGATGGTCTTCTATCTGTTGTGCGTGTTTCGTATGTTTTGATTGTGTATTTTGGAAAAAAAATTTTTGTGGCGGTGCTAACTTCACATCACCGCCATGTCGAACTTTCAACCAGCGATTTCTCCTAGACTAGGGGGAATTCTTTCAAAATAGTGAGTGGCACATGCTGGCACACTCCATCTAGATCGATTCTGACCGTTGGTTTGACTGGCACATTCCATTTTTCAAGATGGCGGTGCCAACTTCACATCACCGCCAGCGCATTGAGCTTTCGGGGGCTAATTTCTCCGCAAGTACGGCGTCTTAGGAGAAGAAACTTGCTGGCACAATGTTTTTGATGGTCATCTCTCAGTTGTACTTGTCTCGCGTGTTTTAATTGCGTATTTCAAAAAAGACTTTAGTGGCGGTGCTAACTTCACATCACCGCCATTTTGTGGTTTCGGGGACTAATTTCTCAGCAAGTACGGGGATTTAGGTGCTGAAACTTGCTGGCACAATGTTTTTGATGGTCTTCTATCTGTTGTGCGTGTTTCGTATGTTTTGATTGTGTATTTTGGAAAAAAAATTTTGTGGCGGTGCTAACTTCACATCACCGCCATGTCGAACTTTCAACCAGCGATTTCTCCTAGACTAGGGGGAATTCTTTCAAAATAGTGAGTGGCACATGCTGGCACACTCCATCTAGATCGATTCTGACCGTTGGTTTGACTGGCACATTCCATTTTTCAAGATGGCGGTGCCAACTTCACATCACCGCCAGCGCATTGAGCTTTCGGGGGCTAATTTCTCCGCAAGTACGGCGTCTTAGGAGAAGAAACTTGCTGGCACAATGTTTTTGATGGTCATCTCTCAGTTGTACTTGTCTCGCGTGTTTTAATTGCGTATTTCAAAAAAGACTTTAGTGGCGGTGCTAACTTCACATCACCGCCATTTTGTGGTTTCGGGGACTAATTTCTCAGCAAGTACGGGGATTTAGGTGCTGAAACTTGCTGGCACAATGTTTTTGATGGTCTTCTATCTGTTGTGCGTGTTTCGTATGTTTTGATTGTGTATTTTGGAAAAAAATTTTTGTGGCGGTGCTAACTTCACATCACCGCCATGTCGAACTTTCAACCAGCGATTTCTCCTAGACTAGGGGGAATTCTTTCAAAATAGTGAGTGGCACATGCTGGCACACTCCATCTAGATCGATTCTGACCGTTGGTTTGACTGGCACATTCCATTTTTCAAGATGGCGGTGCCAACTTCACATCACCGCCAGCGCATTGAGCTTTCGGGGCCTAATTTCTCCGCAAGTACGGCGTCTTAGGAGAAGAAACTTGCTGGCACAATGTTTTTGATGGTCATCTCTCAGTTGTACTTGTCTCGCGTGTTTTAATTGCGTATTTCAAAAAAGACTTTAGTGGCGGTGCTAACTTCACATCACCGCCATTTTGTGGTTTCGGGGACTAATTTCTCAGCAAGTACGGGGATTTAGGTGCTGAAACTTGCTGGCACAATGTTTTTGATGGTCTTCTATCTGTTGTGCGTGTTTCGTATGTTTTGATTGTGTATTTTGGAAAAAAAATTTTTGTGGCGGTGCTAACTTCACATCACCGCCATGTCGAACTTTCAACCAGCGATTTCTCCTAGACTAGGGGGAATTCTTTCAAAATAGTGAGTGGCACATGCTGGCACACTCCATCTAGATCGATTCTGACCGTTGGTTTGACTGGCACATTCCATTTTTCAAGATGGCGGTGCCAACTTCACATCACCGCCAGCGCATTGAGCTTTCGGGGGCTAATTTCTCCGCAAGTACGGCGTCTTAGGAGAAGAAACTTGCTGGCACAATGTTTTTGATGGTCATCTCTCAGTTGTACTTGTCTCGCGTGTTTTAATTGCGTATTTCAAAAAAGACTTTAGTGGCGGTGCTAACTTCACATCACCGCCATTTTGTGGTTTCGGGGACTAATTTCTCAGCAAGTACGGGGATTTAGGTGCTGAAACTTGCTGGCACAATGTTTTTGATGGTCTTCTATCTGTTGTGCGTGTTTCGTATGTTTTGATTGTGTATTTTGGAAAAAAAATTTTGTGGCGGTGCTAACTTCACATCACCGCCATGTCGAACTTTCAACCAGCGATTTCTCCTAGACTAGGGGGAATTCTTTCAAAATAGTGAGTGGCACATGCTGGCACACTCCATCTAGATCGATTCTGACCGTTGGTTTGACTGGCACATTCCATTTTTCAAGATGGCGGTGCCAACTTCACATCACCGCCAGCGCATTGAGCTTTCGGGGGCTAATTTCTCCGCAAGTACGGCGTCTTAGGAGAAGAAACTTGCTGGCACAATGTTTTTGATGGTCATCTCTCAGTTGTACTTGTCTCGCGTGTTTTAATTGCGTATTTCAAAAAAGACTTTAGTGGCGGTGCTAACTTCACATCACCGCCATTTTGTGGTTTCGGGGACTAATTTCTCAGCAAGTACGGGGATTTAGGTGCTGAAACTTGCTGGCACAATGTTTTGATGGTCTTCTATCTGTTGTGCGTGTTTCGTATGTTTTGATTGTGTATTTTGGAAAAAAATTTTTGTGGCGGTGCTAACTTCACATCACCGCCATGTCGAACTTTCAACCAGCGATTTCTCCTAGACTAGGGGGAATTCTTTCAAAATAGTGAGTGGCACATGCTGGCACACTCCATCTAGATCGATTCTGACCGTTGGTTTGACTGGCACATTCCATTTTTCAAGATGGCGGTGCCAACTTCACATCACCGCCAGCGCATTGAGCTTTCGGGGCCTAATTTCTCCGCAAGTACGGCGTCTTAGGAGAAGAAACTTGCTGGCACAATGTTTTTGATGGTCATCTTTCAGTTGTACTTGTCTCGCGTGTTTTAATTGCGTATTTCAAAAAAGACTTTAGTGGCGGTGCTAACTTCACATCACCGCCATTTTGTGGTTTCGGGGACTAATTTCTCAGCAAGTACGGGGATTTAGGTGCTGAAACTTGCTGGCACAATGTTTTTGATGGTCTTCTATCTGTTGTGCGTGTTTCGTATGTTTTGATTGTGTATTTTGGAAAAAAATTTTTGTGGCGGTGCTAACTTCACATCACCGCCATGTCGAACTTTCAACCAGCGATTTCTCCTAGACTAGGGGGAATTCTTTCAAAATAGTGAGTGGCACATGCTGGCACACTCCATCTAGATCGATTCTGACCGTTGGTTTGACTGGCACATTCCATTTTTCAAGATGGCGGTGCCAACTTCACATCACCGCCAGCGCATTGAGCTTTCGGGGGCTAATTTCTCCGCAAGTACGGCGTCTTAGGAGAAGAAACTTGCTGGCACAATGTTTTTGATGGTCATCTCTCAGTTGTACTTGTCTCGCGTGTTTTAATTGCGTATTTCAAAAAAGACTTTAGTGGCGGTGCTAACTTCACATCACCGCCATTTTGTGGTTTCGGGGACTAATTTCTCAGCAAGTACGGGGATTTAGGTGCTGAAACTTGCTGGCACAATGTTTTTGATGGTCTTCTATCTGTTGTGCGTGTTTCGTATGTTTTGATTGTGTATTTTGGAAAAAAATTTTTGTGGCGGTGCTAACTTCACATCACCGCCATGTCGAACTTTCAACCAGCGATTTCTCCTAGACTAGGGGGAATTCTTTCAAAATAGTGAGTGGCACATGCTGGCACACTCCATCTAGATCGATTCTGATCGTTGGTTTGACTGGCACATTCCATTTTCAAGATGGCGGTGCTGAGTGGCGGTGCTAACTTCACACACGTGGTCACTTCTCCATCTAATGCGGGAGCCTCGCAAGCAGTGACTTGAGGCTCTTATCAAGGCGAGCATAATTTTCGTGTGGACGAATGAAGGCAATTACTAATCTACATACGATGTCGTGGCACTATGTGACCGTATACCGTGTATACGGTTTATTAATTTTTGTATGTCATCGTATATAGTTTAGTAATTGCCCAAATGAACGATCGTCCTAATAATTTCCGTCCAATTTGTTTTCAAGTCCCTGATTTAGCAATTTTACTACGTAGCTTGTAGAAGAGGACTAAAGTATAAGATGTAACTATGTGAGAAATTCAGCTAGTCAAATTGCTTTAGCTCACAACTGAGTATTGAAAACAATTTTTAATACTCTCACACGTCAATGCTGTTTATTTGTCAAACGACAGTTTACATAGCTCTGGATGAGCCAAGTTAACAAAATTCATCATTGATGCATTTTCACTAACAGAACAATAGCAATGTCCACAACGCGCGCACTTTGAATTTCACTTTTGATTCTGCATATCCACGCTTTGAGGTGAGTGTGCTTTGATCGCCTCAAAGGCGCATCAGGCTCGGAGATTCTACACGCTCGTTGACAGCAGATGTAGTAGAACGTGATCAGATAGAACGATAGGAGATTTGAGCAGGTAGCTGTCACACAAATGTAAATATGTATAGTTGATTGGAAGTAGACTACATGAAATAAGGCATTTTACTATTACACGGATTTGAGAAAAGTAGAGGTATAATATTAGACCTACATATCTTTTAAATTGTTGTTCTGATTTCTTATAGGCTGTGCACGTTTAATGATATATTGCTCCATTTCTGTGGAAAACAAATCGATGTTATTTACAATTTTTAGTTTGGATTATAAGAGGCGTTTGAAGCTTAGATGTCAGCTTGTTACTTTTATGCCTGTAAAATACGGAAATCCTTGAAATCCTTTGAAAGAGGCAATTGATTTTTGGTCTTCAGATGAGGTGGTGTACCGGTACCTTGTGTCAGTTGGTTTTGTGCAATAAATTGAAATTTGCGTTATAATCAAAATTGAAGAACGCTTAGGTGCACTAAATGCAGGAGGCTCGGTCACACATGGAAGTTTTGCAAACACAATCTGATCAAAGAACATGCTTTAAATCGGCTGGTTACAGACAACAAGCAAAGTCAGAATGAAAAATTGATAAAGCACAAGCATATCCATAAATTCGGAAATACACAAGTTTATCAAACCAAACTTCACACACGACATAACCACACCTCAGGCAATAGCGCAATGCCACCTACCGGTATAGACCGGTGCTGCACCAAACGCGTGATCAACAAAGCATTATATAACAGTTCATCATTAAAACAATTTCACACAATCGCTACCAGTCAATCAATTTCAAGCATAGCCATAGCGCCCACGATATTCACTCAGATATCGCAAACAACACCACAAACTAATGTTAATGATCGCAATGGATGCGCAATTCAGTCCCCATCCTCCTCCGTGCCCTGCTACGGACACAGCAGGCTCTGAAAGTTGACCTGATTTCACGGATTTTACGAAATTTGACCATCTCCTCTACTTATTTCAAGCATAGCCATAGCGCCCACGATATTCACTCAAATAACGCAAACAACACCACAAACTAATGTTAATGATCGCAATGAATGCGCAATTCAGTCCCCATCCTCCTCTCTGCGCTGCAACGGACACAGCAGGCTCTCAAAGTTGACCTAATTTCACGGATTTTACGAAATTTGACCATCTCCTCTACTAATTTCAAGCATAGCCATAGTACCTAATATATGTTTGTTAGTTCTATGAATCTTAAAGTGTAAATGTCGATCTGCTTAGTATCACACGATAGCATTAAACTTCTCGTTTAATCATAAATCGAGATTTGCTTTGATATGTAAAAGGTCAATAAATACTTTTCCACAGAGCCTTCGTGTAATAGCAAAAGGACATATTTTTCGGAAGTTTATTATTCTGAGTAACATATCAGCGTCTGTATAGTCAATCGTTTTTTAATTAGTCGAGCTGCTATTTCCGATGAAAGTACCCTAGATGCCCGTTTTTGGATAAAACATGCATGATGCATGTATCATGGATAAATCCTATCAAGAAATTTCATTCCTTATTAAATAAAATGGTTTATTTTGGTGTAGATATAACTATATTAATAATATTTAGCATTGTAAAGAGTGGGAAATGTATATAAAAATTACTCAGAATAGTAATTTGGAATTGTACATGGTAAAAACATCGATGATCCATGTACGTGGATAAAATACATAATTAAAAGAGCGTTTCCTGTAGAGAAGAATTGTCCATTTGAGTTAGATACCGACTTTACTAATAATATTGATGCTGTAAGAAGTAACAAATGCATTTAAATTACTCAAAGAATCGCTCATGGATAAAACATCGATGATCCATGGATATCGACATGTGAAACATATAGGGCCTATACGACATATGAAATATGCATGTCTACTATTATTTCGAGTGTTTTATATATGCCCTATATATTTGATGAAATGGTGGGTATAATTAAGATATTCAGGTGACTTCATCGCTTCTCTCTTTCTCACTCACTCACTCGTTCCTCTTTTCTTCCTCTTCTTCTACTCATTTTTCATCATCTTTCACATTCACTACATGTACATTGTAGCTACAATGGCAATAACATCAGTCAATGCTGACGAACAGGTCAACAATATTAGGCCTACACATGACATATTTTTTCAATATTAAGCAATTCTATCGGCACACATTTTTCTTCTCAAATTGAAACATTTATTGAAGTTTCTAAGTTCCACACCGTGCCCATCAGCAAGTCGACTTTGATCAGTTTGCTCGTGTGATCGCTAAATTACTTAGCTAGTAATTTGCAAAACTTATGATATTAAATCAGCATGTAACTGAAAGAAACAATTGCATAAGTATCTCGCTCAGTCTGCGTAATCGTATCTCGCTTCTATAACTTTCCGTCACTATATTAAGGAAATTCGCCACGCGCACGCAGCTGAGGAAGTTCGGTCACATTGTTGGCAGCCTGATCGTGGCCGCATTCGCGAGCCATGAGCGGTCGATAATATTCTCTCGCTGGGAACTGTTGATACCTGTGACTCAGCGTCCCTGCTTAATAATTATTGTCCGCCCATCACGTGGGACCATAGAATTAAATATTTTGTTTATCTGCTTCGGTTTGCTAGAAGAGTGATTAATACGAAATGGACGGCACATTGAGGAGCCTATTAGGTGGCCAAAAAGGAATTCCTAATACCTTACAGAGATAGGAAAAAAGTCGTGCGTCGCTTGCGGATTAATGTGAGTTCCAGCGAAGTGCTTCGATTGCCAAAATTCCTTCAGATTCGAAGAATTCAGATCATTGCCCACAAGTTTTCTCCATAATGTTGACCCTTCCGATCATTATTAAAGAAAGTAGCAGGCGTACGAAAATTAGTTCACTTGATGTTTTCACATCCTCTCCACGGCATTGCTCACTGTATAGTGCATAAGAGTAATCGTACGTTGAATCGAAGCCAGGCATCGATGTGTGTTTTGGTGTGTGCGAAGTGATATCACAGCACGCACGCATCTCTCACTGGCTCTGTTGTCCTTTGCTGACAGCTTATTGTTTGCCATTTCCAATAGCAAGCGATACACGAATTTTCCATTCGAGAAGGAGCAAGTTGTCTAATTCTGTGCCATTTCGATATAAGGTTACATATAACTCTTCCTTTCTAGGAAACCGAAGCGCGCGCAGATGAATCTAGTTCTGTGCGTGGGACAGAAAGCTGCCCAAGTTGTGCGCTCTTCGTTCTCGTGAACCCGTGTTAACTGCTTAATATTACAAAAGTCAGCGCATCAAGAGGATATTCTACTTACACACCTTTATTTATTCATCGTCTACGTTTTTTCATTATCTTACTTAGTTTTCATGCACAACATGGAGCACAATTCAAAAATGAACACTCGCATGTAGTCAGTGAGTTCTTCCACTCAATGAAGCCATCAAGTTCCTTTGATTTGTGCATCAGAATTAAAAATTCATCACTTGGATCAAACCGCAGAAAAAGGGTAAGCTTCTAAATGTTTCCAAATTTATTTTGTCAAGTACATGTCTAGGTACATGTATTTGGAAATCCCGAAAACAAAATCAAAGGAAAGATTTGGTCATATGATACAATCGATAAATCAAAAGTTGGTTTATTGACCATGAACACGTAGAGACATTTCTATGACTGTGCTGCTATCTCTGCTATTAATTTTGCAAATACTAGAAAGCTACTAGCGTCACACTTAATTTAATTTACTGGCAACAACAAAATATCTCAATTCCTCTCGGTTCCTCTTAGCAGCACATTTTGGGAATCCTTTATTTATACATAAATATCATAACTATCAAGAACTCCTAAAATGTGCTGCTAAGAGGAATTCTTGGCATATTGAATTCAAAGTGAATAAGTCTTGGGCATGTGACATCATTTGTGTGATGGAAAACCCAAGACCTATTCACTTTGAATTCAACATGAGAATGTGCATGCATATCAGTTTTCATGACGACGTTTCTCGTTGAAAAATCGATCTAAAGTTGATTCTGTCGTGAAAAGAATCATAATCAAATGGTAATATATTGAAATGGTAATACACTGCTTTTAAATTCGTAATTTCTGATTGCTTTGAAAATAGCACAAAAATCTGGGCATGTTGAGACAAAATAGTTGCATGCTAGAAACTATGAGCATGAAAGAACTTAAATTAACGCATTAAAACCATTTCAATTTAGCACTTCAATAGTAGGCTATACTTGTGCTATGGCATCAATATTTGGATGACAAATAATTGAAAAAAAATTGAAACAATTGAACATGGTATAAGGCATAAAAATCTATTCCAGGACTACAAAAAGTTTAGATGGAGAATATTTTTATCAATGCGGACAAACTATTGAGCTATTCGATATCTGCTTAAGTTATACAATTTAATCTTGTTTCTGAAAAATGGATTCATCAAGGAAGCTTGTTTAAATAGGTCACTATTTCCATTTCATAAATATTGAACTGAAAACCTGTAGCTAACGCCCATGATATTCAATTAATTTTTTCAGAATCGCTACATTTTAGAAAATGATATCAATTTGATATTTCGAGTCGTTTAAGAAAAATGATCAAGCACACAAAAGGCATAGATGCTACACGACGGACTGCACACTGTAATGAAGATCAGTTATGCGTTGCAGTCCAACAATAGGTTTAGTTTTTCAAAATCAATTATTTTTCATGCCTTACGATTAATATAAAACAATCGAAGTACAAACTCATTGCCACTCTTTTATATCAATTTGTGTTTACTTATTACAAATTATGCATCGCACTTTTCATATCATCGTAGGCCTAGTTATTATGGTCACATGTTAGTTGTAGGCCCGCATGTCACCATGAATACCTGAAGAGATGCTGTCATATAAACGGTAGACAAGATGACATTATGTGTGTGTTTGCAGATTGTGATTTTAACAAAATGAAATTACATGTACGGTGTTAATATTATAGAAAATTCAAGCATTCCTGACTATCTTCATTTCACGAACGATTGACAGGCGGTCGGCAATAGGCTATACTCCGTTTTTATTTGCAGATTGCATTTTTGTAAAAACAGTTACCGGTACTTGAATGTCAAAATAAAATTATTAATAGATACTACAAACATTGATTAAAAAATAATTCATAAATTGTTAATGATCACAATTCAACCACTCCTGAATATCTTCATTTGCTATCAAAATTCCTAAGAATAATATCGCTTGCCACATTGTCAGAGATGAAATGAGTCAAAAGCAGTTTTCTTAATAGTCTTTACTACAACACCTAAAATTACTATAAATGATTTCTCTTCTCAACTTTGAGTAGGCCTACCTATAGAATGTTAATTAAGATTAGTTAAGTATGATAATTCTAGCTGCTCTGCACATCAGCACAAAATTTGTCTTCTTTTTACAGGTGCTTATTGCTGAGGCTGCGCAAACTCGTCGTATCTGTGCATCAATGACTCAATACCTGACCTACGCTCGGCTGTTTTTTCGTCTTGTCTTGTGAGCTAATTAACCCCGAAATACTGGAATTATTATTTACCCATAAATCTCTCATATATTCGCAACGTCCCACCGATCATCAGATTCGGACAAACGTCTTGTGGTCCAACTGAAGATGTTTTTTTCAGTGACCTCGTATCATCGCTCCAAACTTCATAGTACTGGTGATTGTTTCTCCGTTGAACTGTAAATTTTTCGTGACATCACCTCTATTCTTAAAAATGTGATGATGACGTCGCGACGGTGTTCGACTCGAAATGACAGTGTTTCAGATGACGTGAAATACGCATTCGGACTGTGGGCATGTTTTCTGGTTGGAAGGATTTTCAAATTAAGGATGATCAAATCCGGAAAGAGAAATTTTCTTTATGTTGATAACAGTGATTTTCTTCAAAATTATTTGTATCTGATCGTTCGATGTGTGCTACTATATGAACGTCATCCTATACGGTGGTAAAACTTTGTGCATTTTCTAAATACGTATGGAAAATTTTATTTTTGAAGGATATCCATTCCTTCTGCTGTTTACTTGGGAGAGCAGGGCTCAGTTTTTGTAATCTCTATGAATGCTATCGTACAAAGGATAATTTTAGCAAGAATAATTATTTTACCAAATGTAGGTCTAACAAATATTTTCTTACACGATTACTATTGTGCGGAAAATCAATCATGCTTGAAATTTGAATTAAGAACAAAAGAATACACTTCAATCTACAGCGTTATATTCGGTATAGCTCAAAGGGAAGAAGCGTACCGTGCCATAACATATTTGCTCCAGAAGAAAACTCCATAAGCTGAATGAGTGATCAATCGTTTCTTATTATGATTTCAAATATCTTTCAACTAAATTTCTCAATAAACTGTCATGGCACCCTTCCGGTCGACAATGCTGCATCAAGAAAATATATAAAGAATATTTCAGAGTAACATCTTCCGAATAATCGCTTGCACTGCCATTTTAATCGTTTTAAAACATTTCTAGAAAATACACTTCTCTGATAGCTTTTAAAATTATGATTTGTTATTCGATCAGAGTCTTTTTTGAAAAATACCTTATTTTACTAATTACAAATAACATGTAAAAGCTCTTCTTTCTAATTTTTTATTCCATAAATTCATTAGAAATGTTTTTTGAATCGGAGATTGAAAACTGTGTTAGAGACTGATTCATTTGCGTTTCATTAATTCACGTTGTGCATGAATTTTCCTTGTGTCTTCAATACATTGCTATAAACATGATGTTGATTTTATACACGGTTATTTAATTTGCATTTGAATGTCTCTGTGACATGTGCAATTTTATATCGAAGATAATGTATGGCCTTTGCGCCACATCTATGCTGGAGTGACTGGAATTTGCCAGGAATGTAATGAATGTATTTCAATTTGTAAAGTAAGTTCTGCATGTTCGTAAATTTTACAATGTTGTATTCAATCAACATGTAGAATTCATCACTCCACGACAAAAATGTGCTATAAACTTACAATACAGATTGTACAATGATATACTAGCATCCCTGGTTAATTTCATCTATTCGATGGTAAAATTATAGATGTCACATGATTAAATCATTGATATTTCATTGACAAAACATGCATGTCTCATAGATATAACATGCATGTCTCATACATATAACATGGATGTCTCATGGATAAAACATGCATGAAAATCATGCATGGCCATGTATGGTGCATGCATGATCATGCATGAGACATGCATGATCATGTATGAAACATGCATGGTCATGCATAAATCATACATGATCATGCATGAATCATGTATGATCATGCATGGGAATCATGCATGTTTTATCCAAAAACGGGCATCTAGGGTATTTATGCAATTAATCAATAAAGGAAAACTCGGCATGTAATTAGCAGCTCGGCGCTTCGTCCGTTCTTATTGAGAGCATTACACGGAACTAAATGACATTTGCACAAGCATTAGACACAGGTTCGATGGCTGTTGACAACTGCTCTACGAAGTGACAAGACTGACAATAACACGGATGAGACAACCAATAAGAATGCAACTGACAACTTGCTACATGTAGCCTACTGTACAAAGAAAAATCATGATATGTTAAGTTTACAAGTAAATGCAATAGTTAAGACAAAGAAAGAAAAAGCAAAGTTAGACCTTCACTAAGATTGCACATAAAAGATAAAGCAAAAGTATAAGTTAGCCTACTGTAAAGAAAAGTCATGATATGTTCAGTTTACATAAAATACTAGTAAATACAATAAACATGGTGCCCGCGACCTGGAAAAACCTGATATTGCTCCATAAACATGGAAAAACCTGCAGGGATATCAAAAACCTGGAAAAACCTGGAAATTTTGAAAATGTTTTTATCATGTACGAGTACTCGTATCTCGTACACGAAATCTCGTAGGAGTACTCGTATACGAAATCTCGTATACTTTGACAAAGTCTTGAAAACATAAACGATATTTAATATTTCTATGTACAGTCATGTAGACTTTTTAAAAAGAAAATAATTATGATGATTGATGAAAATTCACATCGTGGTGAAGGATAATTATGTGGATTTTTCGAAATTTAATGCATTTTTAAAATTTTATATGATGAACTGAAAATTAATTCGATTCATTTCGAGTCGGGAGTTGAAATCTGAAGCTCGTTGTAGATGGTTTTCATATAACGTGTTCCGTGGACCGTTGCAGCTTGTGAATTCACATGGATTCTGAATATGCCATTTGAACAGTTCGTTATCGTCATGTGCCAAATGTGATTTCACTAAGGAACCTTCCAACCACATTTTGAGATATGTTTCTTCGAGAGAGAGAGAAATGTATTACTCTGAAGATGCAGTGCGCGGTTCCTTTCATATTCTTCAAGCAACGGAGGGAAAACCACGATTGACCGGTGTAGTCGTAAAAGTTTGCGTGAACAGGACCGAAGCACCGGTCGAAACTTGTCGCTGAATTAAATACGACTACACCGGTCAATCGTGGTTTTCCCTCCGTTGCTTGAAGAAATGTATTAGTACGCGTACATTGTGTAACTATCTTTTTTTGCAAATATATGATATTTTACATCATTTATTTTTACTTGCTGTGTCATGTAAATAAATGGTGTTGGTATTATGAATACTATGATGTTTCATCTGGATCCGACAGCTAAATGTATGTTGCAATGACAAATCAACTGATATGAGTACCTACCTTACAATCTGGAATTGCAAGCTTCAGTTGATCCTGTCATTACTGGATTTTCACCCACTACAAGTCTGAAAATTTTACTGACGACTTATACGCGAGTCTATGATTTTGAATTTGAATACAACTTCGACTTTCAAGGGACGATTACTATTACACTACTACATGCACAGTATGCATGCGATTATGTATACATGTTGTGTGGACATCTGTAGAATGCGTCAAATATGATGACTGATGAATTGATCGCTACTACCTCGAGTTTTTTAGTTGATCATGCGTGTATGTACACTAGGGTGACCACTTGGTCCGATTTTTCGGACCAGTCCGATTTGAAAGCAGCACTAGTTGTAAAGAATCAACGTAAAATAGATGCGGTTTTTCCATCGATAACTCAGAAATCCACCAGTGATCAGGCATTACCATCAACTGATGCTGAGACATCGACTAGTTCAAGTGATCAGGCTAGTTCAACTAAATCGTTATCCACCAGTGATCGATCGAGAGCAACACCTGATGTTCCTCTCTATGTTAAAGATGGAGTCATGCAGGCAGAGATCTTATGGTGTTTGAAGACAGTATACAGTAGTATGTCTTATCGAAGTAACGAAGAAATATCAAAATTGTTGGCAAAAATGTTTCCAGATAGCGATATCGCTAAGCAATTTTCACTTGGTCGTGATAAAGTAGCCTACTCCATCACGTGCGGTATAGCACCTGTATTCAAAGAGATGTTATTGTCTGAAATTCTGAAAGCCAATGAGTACGTGATTTGCATTGACGAAGCACTCAACCGCATTGCACAACAAAGTCAAATGGACATAATTGTACGATTCTGGGATTCTAATTTAAACAAAGTTTCTGTTCGTTATCTCAATTCTGTTTTTTTAAACAGATGTTCTGCTTCTGATCTTATGTCGGGATTGAAGGAAGGCCTTTTTCAGTTACAGCTTTGTAAGTTACTACAGTTGTCACTTGATGGGCCCACAGTAAACCAAAAGTTGTTAAGAGACTTTAAGTCAGAAATTGCTCAAAATCCGGATGACCCCAGATTTGTAGATGTAGGCACTTGTGGTCTTCATATTGTCAGTGGAGCCTTCCAGACTGGTCATAAAGAATCTGGTTGGAATATAAACGGTTTCTTAAGAAACATATGTAATATGTTTAAGGATTGTCCATCTCGCCGTGGATCGTTTAAAGATGTAACTGGTTGTAATCTCTTTCCATTGAAGTTCTGTGTAGTAAGGTGGATTGAAAATGCTGATGTAGCCGCAAGAGCAATCGAGATTTATCCTCATTTGGTGAAGTGGTTTAAAGAGGTGAATGTTTCGACTAAGTTGTATGAAACCATTCAGAGTCAGTTGCATAACCAATTTCTTATCGCTGAACTGCACTTCCTCAAATCTGTCGCATTGCAGATAGAACCATTTCTGACACAATTTCAGTCTCCTAAACCAATGTTTCCATTTTTGTATGAGCATCTCGATCGACTCATTAAAGACCTCATGAAACGCTTCGTAAAACCTGAAGTTATGAATTCTTTGACAAGCTTCCGAGAACTTTCAGCTGTTGATATTTCATTGAAAAGTGATGCTTTATTGTTTCAACCTGACGTTGGGTTTGGTGCTAACAAAGCACTTAAAAACTTGCAGCAACGCCAGAAGAATCAGTTTTATAGTGATTGCAAGATGGTTCTGTCTGCCCTTGTCAGAAAGTTTCTTGAACGATGTCCATTACATTTTCCAATCGTACGTGCAGCAAGTGCATTGTCTCCATCTTGTATACAAACCAGTAAAGCTGCATGTCTTGCACGAATGCAGATATTGTTTGAGAATTTAGTAGAAGCCAACCGCGTTTCTGAAGAAATTGCAGATAAAGCAAAGCAGCAATATTCCAATCTTCTTGAGGATATTGTTTTCGGTGAGAAAGTGAATGCCTATGAAGCTAATTCCAAAAGACTCGATGATTTTTATGCTGAGGCCATTGGAGAAATAGCTCTGTCGAATCCAGCTTTTCAGTGAACAAAAATTTCTTAGTTGTAAATTTACACAATCAATCTCTCATAGCTCAGCGCATGGTGTTCGATCACTTGAATGCTTGCGGTGGTCCATTGAACGTTGCAATTACACCTGAATTGAAAAAGTCCATAGGTCTGGCTAAGCAGCGGTATCGGAATGCACTTGAAATGAAAAAAACGACTTCACATGAGTCATATGAAAAAGACAAACGAAAGAGGCACGCTGAGGAATTAATGGAGGAGTTGAGATGCAAGAAAATGCGAAGGCAGAAGAGAATGCAATCAACAAGAAAATGGCAGAGACTCTAAAAATAATGAAAAGCTAAAGTGACCTTTACAACAAACTGCAACTTTCATCACAATAGATGTTATCATAATCACTATCGTTTTCCTTTTATCTTCATGTACAATTTATATACATATATATCGTATTTTTTAGATTTTATATTTTATAATTTTTTGAATGAGGAATAAAATAATATGAGAAGTTATCAAATGTTGCGAATACATCAAATATCATTAAATTGATGCGAAAGAAATACCTATATCTGACAGGGTTGGTCGGCAAAAAAACCCACCCGGGGTTTTATCGGGTTATATCCGGGCGGGTTTTTTCGGGTTTTTTATACCGGGTTTTTCGGGTTTAATCGGGTTTTTTCGGGTTTAATCGGGTTTAATCTAGTTATTTCGATTTTCTTGAAATTAAGAGGTAATCTCTTACTTTAAAATTATCATTTTATTGAAAAATCAAACTACATTGCACACATCAGTGTAATGTAAACCATGATTAAAATACAATATCATGAGAAAATATTGGTGAGTACTTAGTATAGGTTACTGTATTTTAGCCGTACCAAATATTCAGATAATTACAGGCTATCTAAATAAGGAATCATATGAAGTTATTCTCTCACCTACATTTACGAATAGTATACTTTACACAAGATTGGCTGTTATCTAAAATTTATAAGTTTTTTCTATTATTGTATTATCAGAGAGAAAACACATGTGTACAGTAGAGGCTATAAATTGAACTTTATATAAAAAATATGGTCAAAACGGGAAGATCTAATGAGTCATCTGAACATCGATCACCAAATATCTGTTTGTTATACCGGTATTCCAAAAGTAAGAAAATATAGGCCTAGACAAAAATATAGGCCCAACTGTTATCAGTATTACTGATACTAAAGCTAAATAATACGCAGATCGTTTCGTCGAACTTTCATATCATAATTTCGATTCATTTTATTTATTTATTTTTTGATAACCTGAGGATGGTCGTTTGGTGTGGTCGAAAGACCTCGTCCTAATATGTGAAATCGAGGACGCACGCTCTTTCTTATGGTCCGAAGTGTCCGTCGCAGACTTGCAGCCTGCTGCGGTATCAGTAATGACGCGCGCGTACCACGCACGCGCCACCCCGAACTCCCCATCATTTCCGAGTGTCTTTTGTATGCTATAATAACATCAATGACCAGACTTGTGGGCAGTGGCTTTAAATCATTGTTTGCCAATATCGATCTTATCTTACGCACTTTCGACTGCACCAGCCACCCAAAGACATGCGACCAGCAGCGTCAACCAATATGCGTGTGCTCTCCCGAATTCCCCATCTCACGAATGCATCACTACAGTCCGGTGTTGACAAATCCAGGCTGGCTGATGTCCGGCGAGTCAGGGATGGACAATGGGCATCATATCAGCATAGGCGTTAAATTTCTTGCGCAATGAAAACATCGGACATTGACATATTATTCGGTTTTCCTTTTCAATATTTGGTGTTGTAGTAAGAAACATGTAGATTACGGAATTGTATACATTCCATACGATGATTTTTGAGAAGAGGCAGAGTCAATAAATCAGAAAAATGAATTGGCATTACTGTATTTTAATTAGAAGCATCGAAAAAATGACATAATACGGAAAAATCCATTTCACCCGATTTCGCCCGATTTCACCCGATTTCACCCGCCCGATTTCGCCCGCTGGGCGGGTGAAATCGGGTTTTTTTCTGACCGGGTGGGTTTTGACCAACCCTGATATCTGACTTTTTCTTCTTAAGAACATGATAGAGTAGATGGTATCCAGTTCATCGAAAATCAACATGAAAAAAAATAACGAAATATATAATCTTGAAATACCTGGAAAAACCTGGAATTTCATGGTCCAAAAGCCGCGGGCACCCTGAATAAAAGACTTAAACAATCACTGAGTTTACAAATTAAATGATAAGCAAAAAAGTCGAAGTAAAAGATTATAGAAATGAAAGGTAGAATAAATAATTAAATAAAGAAAATAAATATATAAATAGAAATTAGAAAAATAAATACAAACTAAAGCAAAAAGAAATACAGCGAAAAAAAATACTACAAAAACGTGGAACAAAATATACGTTCTTTTTGAATGCACAAACTGGGATTGAACCACTTTATAGCTACACCTTCAGCGATGAATAGTTCATACTGGGATGTACACTTTTTGACGAATGAAAAGTCACTAATACTACTGTTGACACGACGTGAGCACTCCTGGAGATGACGGGTGATGCTTGAAGTCGGAACTTTCGTGGAACGAGGCCTTGTTGTACTGGTAGAAATCCACTTTGGAAGATGCTCCTTCACGCGCAGTCGTAGAGGCCTTGCACTCTTTCCCAGGTAGGTCGCTCCGCAACCACACTTGAACCGATAAACGAGACTGTGTTGATAGGGGAGAGGCGTAGCATCTTTCGGTGCGTTTGGACCAAGGCGAGTGGTCCGGAACACTACCCATAGTTTAACACTGTAGTAGCAATTCTGGACAGTCTTGGCAAGGTTGCTACTAATTTGAGTACTCTGTTGGCCGTAATATGGTAAACTCACGTAAATCTTCTTTCTCTCGACGGTAATTGGTTTGGTTTCCTCAACTGAATGCTTCCGAATAAACCAAAGAGGATAGCCATTTCGGATCAGTATGCCTTCCATCTTCGCCATCTCTTCACTCACAAACTGAGGCGAACAAATCCTTCGAATTCTATGAAAGAGAGTTCGTACCAGATTCATTTTGTATCGTTTCGGACAAAATGAGGTGAATTGGGTGTACAGACCAGTAAAGCAGGCCTTCCGATGGACTTTCGTGAGTAATCTTTCACCAGAATGAATGACTTCCACGTCAAGAAACGATTGTCCAGAGTCCCTTGTGTACTGTAGGTTCCGATGCATAGCGTTGAGGCGTTGGAAAATGTCATCACCCTCTTCTTCGGTATCTGCTATGATGAAAATGTCATCAACATAGCGTAAATACAGCTTAGGTCTGACACTTTCAAGCATCAATTGCTCAAAATGCCCAATGAAAAGTATTTATCTCTGCTAGGTCCAAATTTTCGCCTAATCAGCCTCATTTGTGAGCAAATCCTTTAGTCTCTAAACATTGATATTAGAAGCTTTTGAAAATGCATCATTTTCTCCTAACAAACGTATGAATATTTTCACTATGAATTTACTTTAATAAACCTTCATAATGCTTCAAAATTGATTGTCTAGATGACATGAATACTGAACAGGAAAAATGGATTTAGTTATATCACGTCTGAAAATTTTATCCACTGCAAATATAAAAACGTTTAATCAGGTAACAATAGTTAAAGCGAGGAAAAACTATGAAACAGCCATGATATTTAATGAATGCCTGTCGACATTTCACTAACTTGCTAATAGGAAATGTCTCAAATTCACCCTGACATGGCTGCAACTTTAAATAAGGAGTTGTGTCGATGTTGAGAGATGTGAACTAGACCTGCTGAGGATTCTTGATATTGGATGAAATAGCTGGTATTCATGTCTGTTCCCATTTTTCAACTGAGGATGCAACTCAATATTTAATTACTCTATATTTACACAAACGTAGCCATTCTTGAAACAAAAAGGCCTTCATAGAAATTCCACACAAATGAATTCAGGATTTTCGGAATAGTGTTAATCACACTTAATGGTCATGAACCATCTGGCTTAGAATGACACCGTTTCGAAGAGGGCACTTTGGCGTTCCTATACGTTGCACAACAAGAAGGGCAGGTAGGAACTCCGTTCTCAAGCGTTTCCCCCTCCGACGAAAGATCTGGTTTGTACAGATAAAAGTGATTTCAAAATTCAAACTCCTTGAAACTTAAAAATGCAAATTTAAGATTTGATACAAGTATTGGTACTGCCTAGTTAAGGAGTTTGTACAGGAACTTCCAGCACTTTCTCCACACAAACAACCATTAAAACCGGCAAATGCCGATTTCCTCAAAAAATGATGAGAGTTATCACAAAATGACTTGTTGCTACATAGATAATGAGTTTGTACAGTCCCCCAACCGGTGAAATAGTATTCTACTAATCATGTATGAGTTTGAACACAGACTTTCCCAACACGCCGGTAGATACAGGTTATTATACAATAACCACAGACTGTCCGAGAAGTCACCTTACCCCTGATTACTAGGTTAAGTAAGTACGAATTATTAGATGGATGTAACGGTAATTTAGCTCTTGTAAGGGAGTATGTTGAATCGAGAAGGTAGGACGTATTTCAGTGTTGTCCATGCAACGGCATAGATTTTCAATTAAGTTCGCCGGCATTATGTAATGCTAGATTTTCAATTAGCATTTTTGACATTCAATATGACTGATGCAAGTGCATATTCGATTGAAGAAAGGCTAGTTGCCAGTGTTTTGGTTCACGAAAGACCTCACAGCGGGTTAACCATGTCAGAGATATTGTTAATGTTTTCACAACGATTTCAAAAGGTTGCGCCAAGCAAAGCGACATTGTTTGACTGGGAAAAACGAGCATTCGAGCTTGGATCTGTCTTGGATAGACCCAGAAGTGGAAGTCGAGTATCTCGTGGAAACTGAGGCTCCTGTTGATCGATCTCCTCAGAAATCCATCAGGAAAAGAGCAGCAGAGATGGCGGCTCCAAAATCAACGTCGCATGATCACATGCGCAAATATCCTGATCTCAAACCATTTTATCCAAGGTTTAAGAATGAACTCTTAGACGTTGATTATGACCGTCGACTTGCTGCCTGTCGGGCGTATTGAACACCTTTCCTGACAATGAATCTCTCCAAAGTGTTATTCAGTAATGAATGTGCATTCTATCGAAGTTCTCGTAGCCGCAATGTTGTGCTTTGGGCATTAGAAAATTCTCACTTCTCTCTAGCCCTGAAACAAAATCCCCCACATGTGATGTGGGCTGGAATGACTTCGACGACTTTGATAGGCCCTTATTTTTCACTTCCTCTGTTAATGCCAAGACTTCCGCCGAAATGCTGGAAAGCTATTTAATACCACAGTTGAGAGACAGAGGATTACTGGACGAAGTGTGGTTCCAGCAAGATGGCGCTCCACCTCATTATGCTGTGTCAGTTCGAGAAATTCTCAACAAAAATTTTCCTGGGCGTTGGATAGGCCGTAGCTCTCCGGCGTTGCCGTTACCTTTGATATGTCCACCTCGAAGTTCATATCTTACAACTCCGCACAATGCCTTGTGGGGGATTATCAAGAATCAAGTGCCTTCTCGCCGTTATTCCAGCACTGAAGATCTTCGAAAAGCAGTGAAAGATGCTTTTTTGACAGTCAGTCTTGAGATGTTACAGCGGATGCCTGAGAGAACATAGAGACGCATGCCATTAAGCTTTGAGCATAACGGTGAGCACACTGATAATCGTGACGTGTAATTGTCTTTCTATACGTATATAATACATGTTGAATTAAATTCTATCTGCTTCTTATAAATCGTATTTGCTTTCTGTCAAAACTAAGCAAGGGAACGGTGACTTCTCGGACAGTCTGTACAAGAATCCAGACAGGGATGTAAGTGTAAGTTAAGTCACAGATGAATATGAATGCAAGGAAATATATCAAAATATTTCATCAATTTATCCAAAGCGAATAGAAGATAGATCGGTGGACATAGCATTATTCTAGTCAAAATTACATAATTCCAGCAAAGAAAGATCATTTTCTGCTTTGGTATGCCACAGAAAATCAATGAAAGAGTTGTCAAGCTATCCGGTGTCACATTTAACATTGCAGAAACTCAACCAAATGTTGAAAACACAGTTATGTGCTGCAACAACATCATTCGCATTTTCCATTTATTTTTCAAATTCTCCAATGAGACCATGAAATGCACCAAGCACAAACAATGTCAATCTATGAGTCCCATCTGTGACGGCATAGCCCTTGATGACAAAAAGTAGATACATCAAAACTAACTTCACTTGGATTGACTATGATCATTAACGACCATGTGTTTCAATTATCATCACCTCGGAGAAATCAGTACAGCGGTCAGGACACAGTCCTCTACGTTCATCATGCATTAATAAAAGCATTCATTCAAAAATTTCGGAGATGAATCTTGAGAACTATGCATTTTTGGAATCCTTAGAAACTGCTGAATATGAAAAAAATGTTTCTATTAATTCGAAACACCTGGCTTGGCCGTCATTTTGGTTTTTTAAAACAGCGGTTGATTATTATCACCAATGCAAGTTGCATGATATCCTCGGAAAGAAATTTGAAGTTGAAGGAGTTTGAATTTTGAAATCACTCTGTACAAGCACCATATCATTGGCAATACCAGTACATGCTAGTTTGTGGTGTTACTTGCGTTATTTGAGTGAATGTCTTGGGCGCTATGGCTATGCTTGAAATTAGTAGAAGAGATGGTCAAATTTCGTAAAATCCGTGAAATCAGGTCAACTTTGAGAGCCTGCTGTGTCCGTTGTAGGGCACGGAGGAGGATGGGGACTGAATTGCGCATCCTTTGGGATCATCAACATTAGTTTGTGGTGTTGTTTGCGTTATTTGAGTGAATGTCTTGGGCGCTATGGCTATGCTTGAAATTAATTGACTGGTAGCGATTGTGTGAAATTGTTTTAATGATGAACTGTTATATAATGCTTTGTTGATCACGTGTTTGGTGCAGCACCGGTCTATAGGTGGTATTGCGCTATTGCCTGAGTTGTGGTTATGTCGTGTGTGAAGTTTGGTTTGATAAACTTGTGTATTTCCGAAGTTATGGCTATGCTTGTGCTTTATCAATTTTTCATTCTGACTTTGCTTGTTGTTTGTAACCAGCCTTTAAATCTGGCAGTCGGGCACAAATTTGTCAATTGCTTCAGTAAAGGTCAGATAAACGACAGTGGGGAGTCTCGGGCGCCTGTACCTCCTCAGATCGATTATAGGCGCTTCCAGTTATTTTAGTCGATGCTGATGGCAATAAAGCGAAAGCGCTTGCAGATAGCGGCTCCACCAGAAGCATGATAACGTGCGGCCTGTTCCGAAAGTTTTCCTGTGTCAAGTTGAAAAGGTCAAATTGCTTCATTGCGTCCGTTGAGACAAACAGTTCAAAGTTGAGACGAAACTGTCGCATTGTTTGAGATTCGTGGACGATTTATAACTCTTAACTGCATCTTGCTGCATTATATACTTCCTGGTATAGACATAATTCTTGATGACGATGCAATTGACCTGTTGAGTGGTTCAACGATGTACTCGTACAAGGGCGCTGCTACTTTTTAAATATTTGAAAGGCTTTGAAAATATTTCAGCTACATTCGCATCGGCTATCAAAGAGATTGAAACTGTTGAGGAAGATTTCCATGCATGTTTTGACGGGAATCATTGGACAATGAAATGGAAGTGGAAGGAGGAGTCGCCTGAAAGTCTCGTAGAAATTGGTAACTGCAATGTCAAGCCAGAAATTCTTGAGAGGTTTGATGAGAAGATACACGACTGGATAAAGAATAGATGGCTTATTCCATACAGCGGTCCTATATCAGCTATTATTCCACTGATGGCGGTTGAGCAACCAACGAAGAATAAAGTGAGACCAGTTATAGATTATTGGAGACTAAACGAGTACGTAAAGTGCTTTAGCGGAGACAGCGATGCATGTGATGAAAAATTGAGAAAGTGGAGAAGAATGGGAAGCAATGTAAAGCTACTTGATTTAAAAGATGCGTATCTCCAAATTCAGGTCGACAAAAGTATGTGGAAATATCAGGTTCAAGAGTGCAACTTATTGCTTGACAAGGCTAGGATTCGGCCTCAACTGCGCACCACGTGTAATGACTCATATACTACGCAAAGTGGATCCGAAAGTTGAAGAGTCCACCGACAACTACATCGATGACATCATTGTTAGTGAGAAAAAGCAATCAGCCGAAAAGTAATTCAAATTTTGGACGAATTTGGACTGAAGAGCAACCTCGCACAGCCTATAAAATCAACACGTATTCTTGGGCTGCAGATTAAGATAGAAAAAGATGAATTGATGTGGAGCGGAGCTAATGAAATTCCGACTGACATCAGCGACGCATTGTCACAAAGAGACTTCTTTTCCATATGCGGTAAACTTTCTGGTCACAATGCAGTATGTAATTGGCTTCTAGTTGCTTTCAGATATGTAATGACGGAAGTTGGAGTGACAGTGTGGGTATAGTAGCAATGGAAATCCTCCAACGCATTTTAGCAAGGGTAAAGGAGAATGATCCATTTACAGGAAAGTGGTTGAACTTAAATCAGCGCTATTGCAAAGTGTGATGTCATGAAAGTTGTATGACAATGAGTGTTGTGATAGAGGAAAATGGAAGGTGTCTAGAGGCTAACACATGGTGACGGTGATGCAGTCTTACGAGTTGTCAATTTGGCATTGAAATGGAAATTTGAAAAGGTTGAATCATAGAGTAGGTATATTAGGTAGAGTGGTAACTCCGCATTTATTACATCCCCAATGTGTATACACTTTCGATTTTATTGAATGAACTCAAGGGAGATACAGGTGGTATTGTCACCAAATGTGGGATACGCAAATTTTTTGCAATTTTGCAGAAATTGCCACGGAATTGAATGATCATGATTGTGATGCAGAACGAATGATGGTATTTCACAGATTCTCATGACAGCCTTGGAGATTTAATGTTAAATTAGCAATTCGATGAGTTCCTATTACTTTCATGCTCAACCTGAAGAGTATTTTCTTAAGCGCGACTTCACAGGCAGCCTCCTACTGGTAGAGCAAAATCACATAATGAAGGACAATGATTTCAATCAACCTTGAAAGATGCAAATGCTTCCACATCACTATTCAGATTCAAGAAATGAAACATGAATTTAGTGAATCATAAACTCATGCCGGTGAAAATTGAATTAAAAACTTGAAATTTCAGCCAAGAAAGCACAAAGGATATCGCGACTTTTTCATGAAGACTTCCATTACAATGCGAATCATGAAATTCTCTTGATAATCAACTTAATTTCCGCTATTAGCAAATATTCATTTCTTTTGATATCCAACTTGTTTCATACTACTTATTTAGGAGAGTAATCTCGGTAGTATATAAATTGGCAAATTTTGACTTTTTTTCAAAAGTGGTCAAACAATTTTTTGGACCACGGGGACGTAATCTCCGCAAAAAACAGAATCTTATGATATAAAAATTTTCACTGTATACAGATACTTTTTTGAGTCGACATTCTACCTATATATCCCTACTCTATGGGTTAAATTAATTACGGATTCAGCAACTGTATTTGGATGGATCACAAGTGTGCTCACTAGCAGTCATAAGCCAAGAATACATGTATATGGGTTGTCCGAAATGCTGGTCAAGCGAAGACCCCAACTCATTAAAGAACTTCGAGATGAATATGGTATCATTCTAAAAGTTAGATTGGTCAAGTCATAAGATAACAAAGCGGACGCATTGACAAGGATACCGAATCATTGGCGAACAGGTCGAATTGTTCAGGACAAGCAGAACAATGAAATAGGTGCACTACTTTGACAGCTACTGCGAAAGATATACATTTCATGCATCATTTTGGTGTTGAAAAAACAATGTTTGCGTGTCACACGATGGGACTGAGCCCAACAATGGATGAAGTACAAAGTGCAGGGTGTCAACTCGATCCTATATTCCTATATTTGTCCTATATTTTTTCATTTATCCTATATATCCTATATTTATCCTATATTTCGTTGAAAGGTCCTATATTATCCTATATTTCTAAATTGAAAACCAATCATAATGGAGTTAAGGCATTTTTCACGATTTATATAAGTATTAATGAATGAATTGAGCCTTGATGTATAATTGCTCACATACTCGTACTTGTAGGATGAATGATATTATAAAAATTATTCTAATCGATGTTTGTATGCAAATATTGAAGATGTCATAACATCGTAAGCTGTAAATATGCCTTTGCTAAGGGACTATCCGAGTATGGCGGCGATGTTGAGCAGCTAGCCGTGGACTTGTTCAGCTTGTTCAAATACTCTGCAGCAAGAAGAGAAGATTTCAAAGAAATCCAACTCGATTTGGAATTCGAAATTCAGATGTTCCATCAACATACTAACACACTCTGGTTGTCAATCGGTCCAAGTATTCGACGGATCCTCGATCAATGGACTGGAATATGTCAATTCATTGATTAATTGCAGAAAGATTCGAAAAGCACTCCGAAGAGTATTGCCTTTAGAAGAACAGCCACGGCCCTTGGACCACTGAAGCAGGCAACACGTGTTCAGTTGCACTTTTTGGATTGTACTGTGAAGATCTTCGAAGAATTTTGGAGATCTTTTCAGTCAAAAGAGCCAATGGTTCATCGATTATTTTATCATCGAAACTTTGTTACTTCGATACATCAAACCTGAAAAGCTGAATGGAAAAGATGGAGTTGATTTAGCTTCTGTCGATCTTTCTAGGTCTCACCAACTTTCTGATGATGATATTTCAATCGGAGAACCCGCCAGAAAAGCTCTAGTAAAGCTAACAATGGACCAGCAAGCCAAGTCATTGCTCGGTATGCGGGATTGTTTTTGTGCAATAGCATCATATCCGAAAACCAGGCTTCCCCTCGACAACAGAATTTTAATGTTGAAGATATCGCTCACGTGGCTCGAAAATTTCACTTGTCTGACTCAAACATCGTGACAGTCAAGGATGAATGGAAAGTATTATGCTTGGGTGATGACATGAAATTATTCTCATCCATTAATCGCGAGGACCATTTCTGGCGAGAAATTTTTGTGTTAAAGCGGTCCGATGGTCAGCCCAAATATCCTTGTCTGACTGATGTAGTCAAAACTGCCTTGGTTATTCCACATGGAAATGCAGATGTGGAAAGGGGATTATCTGTAAATAATTCATTTGTAACCGCAGGGCGATCTCTGCTCAGTGAGACAGTCATAAACGGTGTCAGAGCAACGAAAGACGTGGTACAGTTTTGTGACCCTGAATTGAATCGACCAGAAAAATTGCCCTTGACAAAGAAAATAATCACCGCCGCAACAGGAGCTCATTCGGAATACGAGTACGTCATGAGGCTGGAAGCTGATCGCAAGAGGGAAGAAGAAGAAGAGAAGCAAAGAAAACAAAAACAGAAAGCTGAGATAGTGGTAATTGAGAAAGAGCGGCAACAATTGAAAGAAAAACAATCAAGCCTCCAGGAAAAAGAAGAAAAACTTCTTTTAAAGAAAAGAAAACGAATGATGCGCTTGCAGCGGCACATGAACTTTTGAGTGATGGAAACAATAAATTGAGAGATGCATTGAAGAATGGAAATCTACAGTCGAGGAAGTGAGACATAAGCAGAGAAGCTTAACTAACAAAAAGCGCAAACTCTTCGATAAGAATCTCAGTCTGCTGGAATCGATCAAAAACTTCAAACCCGGTAATGCTGAATAATGGATTTGATTGTTTGAAACACAGATTAGTGAAATAACATTTTCTTTTGATAGAGTGTATTTTATAGTGACTTTCTTGACTTTCTATGACTATTTTTCTCAATTTTGTTATTGGTTTAACTACCTGGGGATGTCCTACATTTTGAAAACCTCAATTTTGCATGTAATCGTTTTTATAATAATTTTTTAGCTGAGGAGAGTATCCTGTGGTCACCATATTTGTTATATACTCGTAGTTATGTGGTCACACCATTCGAAATTTTTATTCAAGATTTGTTAGTTGTGACATTTTGTAAAGATTTTTTATCGTTCCATTGTTGAAATTGTTTTTACATTTATTTGTTAACTAATTGTATGAAAAATATGTTTGTGGAGGAACGGGATGGCTGTGAGGGGTATGGTGGAGGCCATCAAAAAAAATAAATAAAACATTTGTGTACAATGATGTGTGTTATTTTCTTGAGATGGTAACCGATTTAGTCTTGACAACTTGATGAAATACTCCACAATTTGTGATCATTGACTTATTAAATCGAATTTGAGGTGAAATACGTAGGATATTTTACATTATGCGAAATCAAAAACAAGAAAAATTGGCTATTTTATAATATTGTGTACTGAAATTTGATCCTATATTTATCCTATATTTTTTGTTTCTCCGATCCTATATTCCTATATTTTCTGGATTATTTCGAGTTGACACCCTGAAAGTGTCATCAAATCATGCAAGGAATGTCAAACTATGGATCCTGCACCTGTCAAATATGACAGACGGACACTTGAAGCAGATGTTGTTTGGAAGAGAGTTGCATGCGATATCACACATTATAAAGGTGACAAGTTTCTATCTCTGATCGATTACGGGCCGAGTAGGTTTGCCATTTGGAGAAGGATCTTGCATGAAGGTGTCAAAGCAATTGTAAAAGAATTGAAGACTATTGTTATGAGTATGGCCTACCAGAGGAATTTTTATGCGACAATGTCAAATGTTTCAAGAATCTTGATGTTGAAAATCGTTGCAACACTGCTCAAATACGGATGATATTTCGATGCGCATACAGACCAAACTACAATGGCATTATAGAAAGAAACCACAGGACAGTGAAGCGAACGACCTCCCGAGCAAAAACAGCCCCCGAAAAGGCAGTATAATGGTATAACGCTCTTCCTAAGCTGAAGCGTGATCCTGAGAGTGTGCCATCCAAACGAAGTGCACATTTATGGAGATTACCGAATCAACCTCTAACAACTACACTGAAAGAGGACTATATCGAATCAGACTTCAGAATCGGCCAGTTGGTTTACGTGAAACCTTCCCATGCTAAATGCACAAGTATTTGGGAACCTGGTAGGATAACGGCAATTCACTCATCATCAAACATCGAAGTTGACAATGTACCCAGGCACATGAACGACATCAGAAGTGCAGAGAGCTATCAAGAACATAATCAAGGACATGTCTAATGAAGAGGACAGTGATTCCAGTGACTCTGACAGTGAAAGTGATGTTGACAATCAAGTGAGTGAAACCTTTGAGATAGTGCCGTAAAAAATGCTTCAAGAAATATTCGACCACAGCGTGAACGTCTTCGACCAAATCGATATAAAGACTTTTTCATTCATTTTTGATGATTGTGCAAGGCTAATGAAGTTTTGCATTTTGTGAACATCTTCTATATTTGTTTAGTTAAAGCAATTTTTCTGAATACACGTCTCACAATTCAGTTGATTGAATTTAGTGTGGCGTTCAGTCTATTAGCTTTCGTTGTGAAAGATATCTTAGCTTGTAGTAGAGGACCATAGTGTAAGTCAAGTGCACTATAAGATCATTTTTATCTATGCATTTTGATATCTATGGCCTCCACACATGGAGCATACTTTTACATAAAGTCACCAATTTGTGAGAATTTTATCCAAACAGGCTACTTCTGCGTGTTAGAGAGACCTACCAGATGTCCCAAAAGTCGCGCAAAACTTTAAAGGGCTGTTATTTGCTTCAATTCAATCATTCCATTTTCTTAAAAATATACCTGAGGTCGGGAAATTTGATGCACCACTGCTTGATTTCTTCATTGTATTCTATTTTTGCGATTGTATCACATAGAAAGAAACACTATATTTCCTAATTCTTAAGTTTACAATTGACTTGATATCAGTACATTGTTAAGTTGGCGAAATTCACTTATCTTGCACCAAGCTATTGTTGTGTGTACGTAGTAGTTCGAACGGTCAATTATCGTCTGTATGTGAATTCTATTCACACGGCGAGTCATATAGAGACCTTGCACATTCAATGAATCTTTACACTAGGCATGGATCTCGAAACACGCATCGAATTTGTTGAGCTTTTCTTCACCAAAGGCAAGTCCTCTTCAGCGGCACTGCGCACATACAAGATATTTCATGGTTATCATCGCGACCCGTTTTATCGCTTCTGCCATCTAACGTTTGATTCAGCGGTTCAAAGATACTGGATCAGTAGCAGATAAGCCTCGATCGGATAGGTCCAGTCTCGAGGATGAAAGGGAGGAATGTCTAAGGGAAGAACTGAAAGCGCAACAGTCAAATCCACAATTTGGAACTGCCAGTTGTCGTTCGGTTTCTCGGTGAACAGGTGTTCCTAAAACCAGTGTTCAACTGTGACTGAAAACTAACCGGGCACTCACAGATAATGATAAAGAAATAAAGAAAAGCGTATTGCTTTCGCACGATTCCTCCTGTCAGGTGCCCTTGATCTCGAGTCGATTCTGTGGTCTGATGAGTCTTATTTTTCAATGGTGGGCCATGTGAATCGCTACAATTGTATCGTTTGGAGATCTCAGAAGCCGCGGGAAGTCATCGAAAAAGACATCCATGCTCCAAAGGGGTGTGCATGGTTCGATTATTCTGCGCAGTACCGTCTATCTCCTTTCTACTTTCCTGGAACCGCTACAGGAGAAAATTATGCCAACATGCTTCGCGATCATGTCATCCCACATCTGAGACGGACACAGCGTATAAATTCCACAATCCTCCAACAAGATGGAGCATTTTTCGAATGTGGCAAGATCTTTCCTGTCTCGAATTTCCTTATGTTCGGATTATCACCAGAGGACATCCAAACCGGTGGCCGCTCACTATCCAGATTCAACACCGCTGGACTACCACTACTGGGGTACTGTGAAATACCGTGTATACCACTGTTTCACTCCAAGAAACCTCCACGAGCTACAAGAGAGGTAACGATGGTGATTGATAACATCGACTCAAATGAATTGAGACGATCTGTTTTGAGTTTGCGCTTGAGGGTGGAAGCGGTTATCAAGTGTGGAGAAGAAACAATTGAGCAATGTCTTACGTGAACATTCATTTATAAATTAGAGTTTTTTCTTCTTTTCTTGATTGTGTGCTTCGCTATTGGCTAAGTAAAATGTTAATTTGCAATCAATGTTTTTTACTTATCGATATATATGGTTTTGGTTATTAAAGTCTCAGAGCCAAAAAATGGCAATTAAGTTTTGATTGTATAAAAACAAATATAGTACATCAAATTCCCCGATCTGAGGTACATTTAAAAAAAATCACATGTGGATGTGATTGAATTGAAGCAAATGACGCATATATCATGGTAGGATCAAAAGTTGAAGGAAAATAGAATGTCTTATTTCGAAATGTTTCATCTCAGACTGGCGTCTGTTTATTGACTGCTCGATGTCCAGCTTAATAGCGTCAGTCTATTAAGTCCTGCACATGACTCACATCATCGTCAGTCACCTCTGTCGGTCGTGTCTCTCGCGCATAGTTAGGCAACTTGGTGTTATTTGGATGGTAGACTGGCTATTTGGCGTTATACTTCGTTAGTTTTGGTATCATTCGACGTGCTTTGGTTTGGTCTGTCCGTTTCCCTTATTGGTTGCCTTTGATCAGCATTTCTACGTCTACTGTGGTCAGTTTTTTGTGCTACGTCGGTCTATGTAAAGATCTCTCATTGTCTCCGCTACGATTGTGCATTTATCAATAGAGCATTGTGTGGCTTCTAAACGTCATTGATTGTCTTCGCCGCGCTCCTGGTAGGATTTCTACGGTTCATAATTCGATCTTCTTGATCTGTTGTTGAGGCGTCTGTCGCGGCTGGTATTGTCAGCTGACTGTCATATGTTATTAGTTGGTCTTTGAAGCTACCCCTCGCCGATTTTCAGTGGATTATCGATTTTTCATCACGTGTTTGCTGACGTCAAATTCCGTCATGTCTGACACAAACAGAAGCTCTTTCACATTTGCTGGTGTGCGTAAAATGTCCTCGAGTCAACTAGGGAGGCTAACAAAAGAACAATTAAATTTAGCATTGAAAGATGCAATAGAAAAGTACAAGGAACACGACGTCAGTGCATCAAATTCGATTGTCACTATTGATGTGCTATCAAATATTCTCGAAATACATCTACAGCCCCTGAAGTCTCAACTCGAAGCAGTAGTTGAAACGAATAGGCAGTTACAAAATAAGTACGAAAAGCTTCTGAAGGACTACAAAGATCTCTCAAGTTCTCGAGATATTGATGTTGCTGAAATGACTCGTGAGATAGAGCAAAGAGTCAACAGACGCAATAACATCGTCATTTCTGGAATACATGAGCTTGGGAATGGGGATTTGTCTGTGAGAAAGTCCTATGACTTTAATAAAGTGAAAGAACTATTTAATTATATTGATGAAAATCAACATTTTGATGAGACTATCTCGGTTCAACGCATTGGCAAAGTAAAGCAGACTGGTTCACGTCTCCTGAAGGTTTCCTTTGTTGATTTCAACTCAAAGAGTTCAATTATGAGTAATTCTCGATGTTTGCGCAGGTCAGACGATTACAGAAATATATACCTGAATCACGATCTAACTTTTTGCCAACAAATTGAACAGAGGGAATTGAGAAGTACATGCAAGCAGCTAAGATCGAGTGGGGAAGACGTCATCATTTATAGAGGAAAAATCGTTCAACGGACAAGCATACCAAATTTTCATTGAGTTTTTTATCGAATGCCCGCAGAAAAACGTACCCGTCGTTTTATTTTTCAAATATACAGTCGCTGCTGCCCAAATTTGACGAGATATGTGGCTTTGTTTCAGGGACACGACCCCATGTCCTTGCATTTACTGAAACGTGGCTGTCTGAAAATATAAGTGACTCTCTGATATCATTGCCTCATTATACATTTTTGCATCGTTTTGATAGAAGGGATGGACGTCGAGGAGGTGGAGTTTGTGCATACTTGAGAGATGACATCAATGCTTTTGAATTGACGAGTGTCAGTGTTTGTCCACTGTTTATTGAATGCCTTTGGTTACTTATTCCGGCTCATCACATAGTATTGATTGTCCTCTACATTCCACCTAACTTAGTGTCCATGCAATGGCAGACCATTGAGGAGTACTTGTGCAGCAACATTGATAGTGTGCTTAGTGATTATCCAAACGGCAAACTTTTCGTAATTGGTGACTTTAATGACTTTCCTGATTCCTTCTTTGAAACGGCATATGGACTAACTCAAACTGTTTGTGGACCAACTCGAGGCACTGCAATATTGGACAAATGCTACATACATGATACACTGTTGGAGAGCTATGAAACCCCAGAAATCACCAGCAATTTCGGCAAGGCTGATCACAATGGTATTTATATTAAAGCCAAAAATGAAATAGTAGAAGCAACTTCGCGAAAAACTGTATGGGACTTTCGCTCAACGAATCTAGCGTCCTTTCGAAATTTTCTAGCTTCTTGTGACTGGGTTTCCTTTTACAAGGAAGACTCTGACGTTCAAAGCAAGTGTGACATTTTTTATTCCATCTTAGAAACAGCTTTGCATGAAATACCAAAAATAACTGTTGACATGAGTCCTAGGGACAAACCTTGGATGACTCCTCTATTAAAGCATACGATCAATCAACGGTTTCATGCATTTCGGACACGCAATTTTTCCCTTTTTGAGCACCTTAAGACCAAAATCAAAGCTGAGATTGAGAAGGCCAAATCCAATTGGTGCAATAAAATCAAGAATACAAAAGGAAATGTGTGGGACATAGTGAAATGTTCAAATTCAAGTCGAAGTCATACCTATCTCAAAGGCCTCTTGAATTCATACAACTCTGAGACTGAGATGATAGAGGATATAAGCCTGACACTTATGAGCAATTTTGCATCAGCACGCATGCAACCTGTTGAAATATCTGAGAATTATGTTTCATGGTGTATTGATATCAGCGTGGAGCAGGTTCAGCGTTGCCTGGAAAAGATCAATTGCCGGAAAGCTGGTGGTAGCGATGAAATTCCATCAAGCTGCTGATGGCTGCAAGTGACATCCTCTGTGGACCATTAACTCATTTATTCAACCTTTCAATTCAGCAAGGGTCGGTTCCGGTGCAGTGGAAGCGTGCAAAGATCGTGCCAATTCCGAAATGCAGGAATCCAAGTGTTAGCGACATTCGACCGATTTCTCTATTGCCCATCATGGCCAAGATTTTTGAGCGATTGATCGTCAACTCGATCAAGGATGATTTGCTGCTATTTTATGGTTCATCGCAATATGGGTTTCGACCACGGTCTTCCACCTGTCTAGCTAACATCAGACTTCATGATTATGTGACTCGTATGCTAGATAAGCAACATATTGATGGTGTTGTATTTCTGTCCTTTGACTTGACTCGGGCGTTTGATAAATTAAATCATGAGAAATTGCTCAGCCTTTTGAATAACAGCCAACTTCCCTCTTCATTTGTGCGTTGGATTAAAAGCTACCTTGAAGATCGAACACAGTATGTTGCCCTAGATGGATTCAAGAGTAAAGAAATACCAGTAAACTCAGGAGTTGCACAAGGCTCCATCTTAGGCCCTTATTTATTCGCGGCTTTTATGGGATCTCTGGCTCAGAAGGCTGATACGAATTGTATTATCAAGTATGCGGATGACGTTGCATTGTTGGTACCTGTGCACAAAAATTATCTTGACCCGATGAAGTCACTGAACAGTGAAATAGAAAAATGTGAGTCGGTGGACTACTGAAAATGATCTACTTCTCAATATGAACAAAACGAAATATTTGTTTTTTCGAAAGTCAAATGTCACCACTACGATAAGTCTACCCATTACTAGATGCACGGAAGTCGATTTCCTTGGTGTGACGTACAATCAAGATATGAAGTGGACGCCTCACATCAGACGCATATGCAAGAAAGCTAGTCAACGCATACACCTTCTTAGAATTCTAAAGAACATGGTCCCTAAAGAAGATCTGATTCAAATCTATAACAACTGTATCAGATCTATTCTTGAATATAATGCTCCAGTTTTCGTTGGTTTGAATGAGACAAACTCATTGTGCCTGGACAGAATACAGAAACGCTGTCATAAGGTTATCTGTGGCAAAGATTGTCGCTGCACATTGTTACCATCGCTGAGTCTTCGCCGTTCAAGTCAAGCAGAAAAGCTGTTTCTCAGCATCAAGCAACCTCAAAGCCTGCTGCATGACCAATTTCCAGACTTTTTTCTGCATCACGCTTCCCACTTGAAGTTGCCTGCTATTCAGACAAATCGTCGAGCTAACTCTTTCTTTCCTTTCTGCGCAAAAATGTACAACACAAAGTTTTAAACTTCTCTGTGATTCTTCTGATGCTGCAATGTCATTGACCAACTACTATCATTTGTCTTGTTGCCTGTAGTGATGATTTCCATTTACTTCAATAAACATATACTTACTTACTTACTAATAGCTGTGATTCTGAAAAATGGAAATATGCCTATAATACCAGGTTCATATTTCAACAGATATGGAAAATAAACTAATGTCACCGTCAAAACAACATTAGAGCTGCGTCACCGCAGTGAACATCAGAGGAATGTGTGTGGAGACTGAAAAATACTGACGATTAAAATGGATGTAAAAAATGGATTTACCAAACACCACTGTGTCTGTGAGACAGTCTGTGAGATCTTTGCTATCTCCTAGAAGTTGTTCAAGGCTATTTGCAACAACCCGCATCATATCCTTGCTCCTTTCGCACCTTCAGCTTTGCCACGAACGAAGAAATTTCGTACTTTCTTTTGTCGAAGTTGCGCACGTTCTCGATCCTTTTTTCCATTTATAATCAGTGCTACCAATGTGAGTGATTCTTCATGAAAACTATTTTATGAACCTTGTAATCAAGTGTGTCTTTATCTAAATGTCTTGCTTCTAATTGTGTACCAATAATGCCATCGTATGATTTCCAGTCATCAATAAAACTCACTACTACTAACTTATTGTGACATTCTAAGAACAGCTGGGTTATAATATCTTAATTAAATTGCATTTCATTTTTAGACTGATTTAGACTTTCTTGATCGAATGCTGGAGCTTTAAGTGAAAAGCACGGAGCGTGCATGCATAACACATGGAGTAGCGAAACAATGACTAGAGGGAAGCATCGATGATGGTGATTATATTCCTTCTCTTCATCGAAATGATAAGAGTAATTCAAAATTAAAGCAATTTCCACAGTTTACTGTTGATGTGAGTTTCGTAGCGATATTCTAGACCCTATGCTTCAATTTTATTTATTTTTACTATTCTTATTAATCACAATCTACATTTAGATTCATTATCAATAGATAAAGTACATAATTTAATCTTGAACACGATTACGCTGAATAACAAATTGAAAATTTCTAACAGCATTAAGCTACCAAAATCTTCAAATTCGTGTTTTCAGAGTCGAATTGACCGACATTGAATTTTTGAATGAGTTCATCAAATGATTCATCTTTGTGCTATTTTTATCATGGAAAATGGACAGCTGAAGCTTTCCAAACAACATTGAATTATCGAACGATTAGTGAAATTTCAATAACTAACTTCAGATTCGTGTATTCGAGGTAGACTTTTGCTATTGCCCTTTCTCCTTCCTATAATGTTTATCTTTATTGGTTGCTTATCCAGACTTGATAACGATACCAGAATCTTAGAGTTGTGATTTCTAGTATGACATGTAGATGCAGTTCGATTCTGCATTCCCAGTATTAAGGGGAACCTGGATGGCTATATTCTGCTGAAGTCACTACTCAAAAATTTGACAGTTAATGGTTCCTTCCTGAGATTACCGGGGAAGAGAATCTGCATTTTTTGACGGCTATCTGGATCATTTCTGAGATTCGCCAGAAAATGCAATAAAAATAAGAGGTACCGGCCCCTAAAATGGAATGACATGTAAGACCCCTCTGATTACAAGTCAATACAATTGATAATATCCATAGGTCCCCTTCTGCCGATCAGTGGGCCTCCTCTGACGATACATGATCCTATTTTTGAGGATGTTGGACTTTTTTGACTAAACGATGCATTATTTATGTTGTATACACCCCGCTACGTGATTTACATTTCCTTGTTACGTTTTTTGGCTCTTTAGTAACTCCCCTCTCCTATACCGTACATTGTGAAGTAAACAATTCCATTTGTTCTACTGTTTACGGGACATATCATTACTCATTATACGAGCCAAGACATTTCGATTCAGAAAAAATCTATCCCCATCATGACATTTTGAAATAAGATAAGAGCTTAGAAAAGCTGTAATTCCTGCTTGATGTAATTGCCAAGAAAATCCTGTATACATTCCAGGCGCTTTAAACAGCTTAAATTCTACTACGAGTAGTTACTTTCCCAAAAGGCTGGATGTTTCGCTTGCGGCGCTGTATAAACATCAAAATTGTGCTAGTTCCACTCCGAAAATCTGCTAAGTGCATTTGTAGCTGTAAGTTTGATACAACAAGATGGACAAACAGAAGGCTAGGGAATCAGAAATAAAGAGTCATGAAATATTCTGCCTGTGGCTGCCCCCGTCATCTTTTTTTAATAAGTAAAAGAAAGTACTGCAAAAATACATGGTATAGTTCAAAGGCGTATGGGATAATAACCTGCGCCCAGAAACTGTGGGGGACAATTGCCAACGTTTGAAAAAGTGTGGAGGAAAATGTCCCCCGGGCGCCCACCGATGCATCACCAATGGTGATGGACGTATTGGTATAGATGATAAAGGAGATCGCGGACTTCCCTAAAACTGTGTCTCCATCGATAAACACACCTGTCGGGCCAGAAGCTCTTAGTGAGCGTCAGACACCTGCACACGTCCAGTCTATCGCATAATTCATGTTCAATACTGATAAAATTCATCATCACGATTGGTGCAACACGTTAATAAATGTATTGAAATAACTTTCTTTTCTGACAGCAGAAGAATGCAAATCATAACATCATTCTCTAACGAAGATCATGACGTAAAAATTCTTCATTTATGCAAATGCTAGATGTAAAATAGTTGAGACGAAATCATTCTACTTACACTATTAGTTGCGGAAAAGAATAAATTCATCCAGCCTATTTCGTTGTGAATACTTTTCTTTCATCATAGATCGCCTACGTTTTGATGACACGTTGAGCCAGTTTTGTGTGATGATCCTCTTCAGGTGTGGCATCTAATTAATGTCCATCGGTGTCATGAAGCAAATTATACAACTGACTTCCGAACATCTGATGGACATCTGACTCAATGTGGAGGTCAGCGAATCGACGAGTAGTCAGATTCAGTCCGATGCACTAGATTTGGCATTAACTACACATCAAATTCCTTTCTCTAATTAATTCGAGGAACTGTCTTGAAAAAAGTGATCTCATTAATGATATTTGATGATTTTCCTCTTCAAAATACTTGATTAATTTATCAGCTCTTCGTCCGTCTTGTCAATTAACTCAACACTCTAAATGATAACAGAATGAAGTCAAGCATCAACCTGACTGCAGAAATTTGACATCTTTAAGTTTTTTTTACTTTGCACATTTACTGTCGGAAAATGGAAACAATGTAACGTGTGTATGCATCGGTGAGCACTGTTTCCTGCCCGTCAGCAGCTGCAAAATCCCAGAAAAACTGGAGACACTCTTGGTCCCTGTTTGGAGGAAAAGGGAAATCCGCAATCTCTATCCCAACTATTCTTATATCAATGCACCGCCGTCTATTGCCAGCTGAACTATAATATTTTGACTTCAAATGTGTCAGAGCATATATCATCGAAAATTGGCTTTCGCATTGAGGAAAGAAAACTCAGGAAAATAGCAGGGACTACATAAATTGATGTGTAATTATATAATACATAAATTCATATAATTATTTGCAGAAGTAAATATGACAAAATTATAGTTTGATAACATTTACTTTCCAAAAAATCAGATAAATTTGTTTTATACCATCGTTGATGAAAATTCACTGAGTATCTCGTTATAGTCATAAAAAGTTTAGACACAATCAACTGCATCAGCAATGTAGATCAAATTTTTGGCATACTCGTATAATGAAACTAGATGTAGCGACTGTAGGCGTATATGGTGCAATAATTGACGGCATGTCAATTATAATTGAGAAATAAAATCAATTTCGTACAAATGATGTGATTCAACCCAGTTTACCACTTGATGAATGATATAAGAAAAGTCTCTTCCATGTTATCACGTTGAATAATGAGCGCCCTTTAAGAGCAATTTGAGTAAGCCTTTTAAAGAAAAAGTAATGGCAGCTGAGGGGGTGCTTGATATGAGTTATCACTTTCAATTTAAGAAGATGAGCGGCTCCATGACTCAATTAGTAAGAATGAAATTTATTTTTTAATACCAACTCAGGGCTTGGTTTGATCCGACACTAAATGACGAAGGTAATTCGGGCGCCACGTTGCGTGTAAATAACCGGGTAGCTGAGGCCGTTTAGCCTTGGTTCATCAGGCCAAGAGAGCCGATAGTGTAGGCCTAATCACTGCGGTATTTTCACTTTCACATAGAAGCTTTACAACCTATTTTGAACACGAATACTTACTATCGCTTTAATGGCTGATTATTGATTGACATCATTGATTATTGATCACCCATTCTTGAGAAGAAAAAATGACTTAAATTAGAAGAAAAAATATTATTAATAGATTTATTCATAAAAAGGATTAAATTTTCTTATTGTAAATTATTATTTATATCAAGATAAACTTTATTAAACTACATCTTTATTTACTGAGTTGAAACCTAAAAACTGCTAAACTTACTAAATAAGGTTACTAAGTTTGCGACCGATATCCCTGAAAATATCTACTTGAACTATATTTTTATAATACTTGAACTATAAGATTTCACTATGGGTTAAGCAAATTTAATTTTTGCCATTATCAAAATGAAATCGTACGTCAAGTTGTAGCCGTCCTTTGCTAGAGATAGTTAGGTCTCCAGTTATGTAAAGAGAAACTTCACTGTCAACACCTTTGACAGCATCGATAAAAGAAGTACAGCTCTAACTCTCTTGGCATCGAAGCTGGAAACAAAACCAAATCTCGTCTCAAATGTAATGGTCGCTCTGATACAGATTTCGTTATTAACAAACGCTCGCGTAAATCAAAAACTATTTTAATGAAAATAAAGTTGTTCTAAATATTGATTTTATTAGTGATAGTTTTTCTCGCAAAATTAATTATCATATTCGTAAATATAAACTTGACATTAAATTCGCAAAATAAAAGTAACATAAAATTATGTTACTTATTTCGAAACAAGAATAATAATAGTACACGCTAACTAATTGTTTTCTTTGTAGAAAATTCTTAATCATAATAATTGCAATATTAGTTTTGTTGTTTATCCGTTTATTTGTCATTTTAGTTCTAATAGCTACATAGATGATCTTCACGCCCTTTTCGTTTGAGATTTGATGAACATCGCAATGTGTATAGCCACCCCAGTGGGTGGTTCAATGTGCCCCAAGCATGGGGCACATTGAACCACTTTGGTAGAAATTTCAAAATTAAAATTGTGAGGAGATTAAATGTCACAAAAACGTCCAACAACTTTGAGATTACTAAGGATATCCTCAACCTTTCATCCGAGTTTGATTTTGGTTCATTTGATTATATTCAAACTGCTGAGAAAAAATCAAAAACATGTTCAATGTGCCCCACCCGCCCCTATCAAGAATGGAGATGCAGCAAGTCCTCTGACTGATCGCTGTTTGAAATGTACCGCGAACTGTAACCAAAACTGACGTCAGTATATTGCTAACTTTGGATTGCCCTGTCAAAGCCAGTATCAACGAATCACAACTATAATTCGAAAATTGATTTGTACTTTGTTGTGATTGCCTGGCATGATGTTATTAAATATAAATACACATGTCAACGGATTCTCATCGAAGATCGCACTCACAAACTGAAAGCTGTAACAAATGCGCGAGTGACTCACAACCAAAAGCAGTTTAACTTAAATTAATAATGGCAGTTATTCGATTAAGCAATCAAGCAGATTTTTAGAGTCATAATCACACATTTTCACTAAAAGTTGACGTATCGTGATGAACAATACGTCAAATAAAAGCCTGAATTTGACTGTTCATCTCATGCGGGTTTCATCTCTTCATCTACACGATTTCATGTTTAAAAATTATGATTTATGAAATGGGTTTTACTTCTGTAGAGGCACATTAGGTAATGAGTAGACGTGTAATAATATATTGTCATCAATTCATCATGAAAAATGCAAATTATCATATCATTGCAATAACATCAGGATAAGCTTAACGATTAAAATGTGGAACGCCTTATTTCTGAACAAATATTGCCAGTGATAGACATATGCGTACAATAATAAAATTACTAAATCCTGTACAAATTATAACCAACAACCGATGGAGAGAAATATTTATAGATCAGCTTAAGAAAAATGAGATAACACTGCGCACTCGGAAGCCGTAATATGTGTAATTTGTTGGGAGATTTATTAAAGGAAGCCAATCTAAGAGATCCTCGGAATCGGTGATATCATCCTTGGGAATTCGAATTATCAAGTTTCCATTCTTGTGTTCTCTCCTTCCATGCGAGCCGTTGCCGTTGATACGTTTTCCACAAAAAGTTTGGTTTGGTTGATGAAGATGCCGAGGTATAGTAAGATGGGAAGTTGTTGAAAACACTGGGAACTGTCGAAGATTTGAGTTGCAATAGTTTCAATACTTTTCTGGGAAGCTTACATGATCTTGAATTGTTGACTTGTCTTGATCAAATCATTTTCGAGGAATTGCAGAGAACAAATTCGCGAAGACAAGGTTGGATGGAAGAAGCTTCTTTGGCCAAAATTATCTACATCCTCTCGTTTAATTGCTCTTTGTCTTATCCATTTGTCGCAAATTGTCTGGTCATGAGAAAATGCAAAAAACGAAATAAGCACATTCGTTGAGTTATCTGATGTGCTTTTGTGCACTTGCTGTTTATTATCGTAGACTGATCTGCGGGGCGCGCTGCTCTCCCAGTTAGGCGCACGCATAATATGTTTTGAGACAAGCTAACCAACTTGATGCTATAGCAACGCGTCGATCAATCAGATGACGCTTGCCTCACATATTTGCATGCAGATTCGGCAGATCACTATGAGGACGAAGGACAAAGGCAGTATTATGACTGCGTATGCACACACTGTTGTGCTGTCATGTATGAAACTTCCCGTGAACAGCAGCTCAATGAATTGCCAATGAATTGCGCTTTGCGCTATCGAACAATGAAAATCTATCAGTCCTGAGTCTTTGAGAGTGTGGACTATTCGTGAAAATTTAGGACTTGCATATCCCGGTGCTCTAGATATCTCACAATGGCAACTATGTTATGACAGAAATACTACAAAATACTTCATAATTGCAATCATATCAATCAATGAAAACAATCAATATCAATGATTGCAATTGAAGAGAAATGAGACAACATTATGAAAACACTATTCAATTGTAGAGCACTTTCATTTAAAATATGGTTGATTGCGGGTCTCATGCATCATCACTTCCTTCGCACACTTGAAGCCGACTTTATGTATGCCTACCTAACATTGAATAATAATGTAAAATTATTGAATGATCCAGAAGAAAGGGTGAACAAAGGCTAGGCCTATATATTATACATGAAATTCAAGTTACGAAAATTAAGGCACACAAGCTAGCCGAAAGCCTTTTCTTACTTACTTATTAGCTCCATATTTTCCTAGTCCGGAAGCAGTCGCCTGACGAACTCGATGGTCAAGCACATGTAGATGCTGGTTCGAAGATATTCTCACACGAATTGGTCAACCTGAAATGGCAACATAACATGTGATATGATCGTTTATTCGACATTATTGTATGTAAAAATATGTAAAACAATTTTTTTTGGCATTGTGCTAAAAACAAGCGGGTCACTCCTTCTTTGTATTTGCCTTCATAAAGTACTGTACAATAAAATTTGAGTAGGTAAAAACCACGGCGCTTCGTGTCACAGACACATCAAAAAGTGGGTCCTCCCACCTTTTGATGTGTATGTGACACGAAGCGCCGCGGTTTTTACCTACTCAAATTTTATTGTACAGTACTTTATGAAGGCAAATAAAGAGAAGGAGTGACCCGCTTGTTTTTAGCACAATGCCAAGAAAATTGAATTGCCTCTTGTTCCTAGCCTTCAACATCTTATGCAAAACACTAATTTTTATGTTTTAAAATTAATTATGAGCATTACTGCATGCATATAATTATGCCTGAATGCAAATACATGTAAAACTGATAATACTACTTAGGGCATATTAGGTCAATCATGTAGCCTATTGACAAATGTAAAATAGCATATCAATTGTCAGTATATTTGTCAATACCACGATATATAGTAAAGAATGCAATGGGCTTAACCATCAGTATTTTATAGGCCTATCCCAATATGAAAAGAAACTTAATCATTTCAAAAATTCCACTTTATCACTGATTTTGGTTTATAGTGCAAAGCCACTGCATCACAACTTTTCACATTAGTAATGCACTAGACAATGCGTTTTCCCAATTCTTGATGACAGAACTGAATTACAAAAGAAGAAATTCATATTACACTTAAATTAATCATTCTATGTGGTTTGGCCCTAGACTGCTGTAGTTTTCGGAAAAGTCAAGTTGATTTAATTTACATCAGCCAGATATATTTCAAAAGTTCAAAGCTATTATCTTCAGGAGCAAAGGATTACGAGAATGGTAGTGATTCAAAATGATAGTGTTAATGCGTGATTTATGATTTCTTTGTGTATTTTGAATCATTATCATAGCAAATATTCTTGTATAGTATACATATCTTCTGCTCCTGAAGAGGATAGCAGCTTGAGCCATTGAAATATATCGAGCTGATTCAAATTAGATCAACTTGAATTTTCCGATAGCCACAATAATTCTAGTGTTTCGATTGTTAGCGTCTGAATGAATTCTGTTGTACACCACTTATATACATAAAGCTCTTATTTCATTTAATTACATATTAAAATAGGAATTTGCATGCTGATACTTACATGTTGCGACGAAAGTAATCGACATAGAAATATGAGAAGCATTGAGATCGAAACACGCAGTTGGAAAATAGCGACAAGTCATATTGTCTATGGAGATCAAATATGTTTTGATTGCTTCATTCACAAGAAGTTCTGCTCCGCTGATTTCGATTTTCACTGGATAAATATATCAATTTTCGTACATGTAAATCTATCGCGGATGAAAAGTTGCTTTCGTTCGAGGAATTCTTCACCACGCACGGGTGGCAGGAAGCATGATCAAGTGACAAAAAATTTGACGACTTAGGATGAAGCAGCTTTTGGCACTTTTTGATACGCTGATTTCAAAAATCATAGTGGCGTAAATCATCTATCGGCTCCTTTCGAGATATAGGGCCATGAATATTCTGACAACCAATCAGAATCGAGGATTCCTATAATTCATGTAAAGTCTATTTTAAAAACTTTTAAATGCAGTTTTAAACTATAAATGCGATTATTTAGGCCTATACATTTTTAGACATTCTAGAATATTGTAGTGCATCCACTACGGATATATCAGATGATATAACGTGTGTGAAGTTAGCACCGCCACTCAGCACCGTCATCTTGAAAAATGGAATGTGCCAGTCAAACCAACGGTCAGAATCGATCTAGATGGAGTGTGCCAGCATGTGCCACCCATTATTTTGAAAGAATGCCCTCTAGTCTAGGAAAAATCGCTGCTCGAAAGTTCGACATGGCGGTGATGTGAAGTTCGCACCGCCACTAAAACTTTTTTTCCAAAATACACAATCAAAACATACGAAACACGCACAACAGATAGAAGTCCATGAAAAACATTGTGCCAGCAAGTTTCAGCACCTAAATCCCCGTACTTGCTGAGAAATTAGTCCCCGAAGCCACAAAATGGCGGTGATGTGAAGTTAGCACCGCCACTGAAGTCTTTTTTTAAAATACGCAAATAAAACACGCGAGACAAATACAACTGAGAGATGACCATCAAAAACATTGTGCCAGCAAGTTTCTTCTCCTAAGACGCCGTACTTGCGGAGAAATTAGCCCCGAAAGCTCAATGCGCTGGCGGTGATGTGAAGTTGGCACCGCCATCTTGAAAAATGGAATGTGCCAGTCAAGCCAACGGTCAGAATCGATCTAGATGGAGTGTGCGAGCATGTGCCACTCGTTTATTTCACGAAAATCCCACCACAGTCGGTGGAAAACCAACCCGAATTCTCAATGGCGGTGATGTGAAGTTGTCACCGCCACTGAATGTTTTTTCCAAAATTGGGACTACTCAATGGAGGTATTGTAAAATTTTCCACTTCAACATTAAACCGTTTGCTTACTGGCTATACAGATATCATTGCAAATGCGAATATCTCGACAGGTGAATACCGTCATGTGCCTGAACTGTTAACAGAAAGCTGAAGCTATTACTTTGTTCAAAACTCTGTAAGACAGTGAAGGCATTTGACGAGTATATGCAATGGCGTAACTAGGAAGACTTACTTTCTTATTAAAGGCCCTTGATGAATAGCATGCGATTCGTTTTTGTTTCCCCGCATGAAGGAGGAGAGTTAGCGACTTATCACGGCAAAACTATTGGTAATGGTTTGAATTTTTCATTTGACCAACGACGTCCTATGATTGGTCAGTTTTCGGTTACCATATGATCAATATATCGATAAACATTTTCATTTGTTTGCCGTGGAAAATATATTCACGGCATGCGATTAATTACAGCCTGTACAACTTAAAACAAGAATGATTAAATAGATGTATTTATGAAATAATGAAAATACTCTACGAATAGATTAGATATTGTGACTTCTAGCTAGATCATATGAAGTAAATGAGTCTCAATATACCTTCAATTTTGAGTATGCTTGCACATCCAGTGAATCAGAAATTCTTGAAGTCAATTGAAACATTGATAGAAAACAATGTTGGCAATATGTACAATCATCATTATTAGTGTCATGATGTGCGTACATCTTTATCACATTTGATGATCTTGATGAACAATTGAAGCAATAATATTAGGAGATCGAAGGGCATATTTCCAGCGTTGTCCGACTGCTTCATCGAAGAAGCATGATGCTCAATTGAGTTTGTGATGCTTTCGGACATAGAGTAGGGATATATGGGACATCCTACTCTATGCTTTCCAAAGTGCGCAATCTTTTTGGAAAGGAATTATCAAACTACATCGTTCAAACCATAGAGTAGGTTCTAACTTAGAGTGGAAACAGATTCTCATAAATTTGAGGATGACCCAGCCTTCTTGACGATGGATACCCATTGAGGTTTTGAAAAACATCAGTCGGAGGGCTGGTTTTTATAACCCAATTAATTGTCTGGAAAATTTTTATCTTTTCTCTCGATCCGCACAAAATTGCGGGAATTTTAAAAATTCCGCAGGTGTGTGTGTTTTACAAATAGTGAAAGAAGCAAAACTGACGTGCAATGCACGTGAAAAATTTTATAACAATAATGAAGTTTTCTTAATATGAGATAATGCAGTAAAACACACACACATGTGGAATTTTTAAAATTCCCGCAATTTTGTGCGGATCGAGAGAAAAGATAAAAATTTTCCAGACAATTAATTGGGTTATAAAAACCAGCCCTCCGACTGATGTTTTTCAAAACCTCAATGGGTATCCATCGTCAAGAAGGCTGGGTCATCCTCAAATTTATGAGAATCTGTTTCCACTCTAAGTTAGAACCTACTCTATGGTTTGAACGATGTAGTTTGATAATTCCTTTCCAAAAAGATTGCGCACTTTGGAAAGCATAGAGTAGGATATCCCATATATCCCTACTCTATGTCCGAAAGCATCACAAACTCAATTGAGCATCATGCTTCTTCGATGAAGCAGTCGGACAACGCTGGAAATATGCCTTTCGATCTCCTAATATTATTGCTTCAATTGTTCATCAAGATCATCAAATGTGATAAAGATGTACGCACATCATGACACTAATAATGATGATTGTACATATTGCCAACATTGTTTTCTATCAATGTTTCAATTGACTTCAAGAATTTCTGATTCACTGGATGTGCAAGCATACTCAAAATTGAAGGTATATTGAGACTCATTTACTTCATATGATCTAGCTAGAAGTCACAATATCTAATCTATTCGTAGAGTATTTTCATTATTTCATAAACACATCTATTTAATCATTCTTGTTTTAAGTTGTACAGGCTGTAATTAATCGCATGCCGTGAATATATTTTCCACGGCAAACAAATGAAAATGTTTATCGATATATTGATCATATGGTAACCGAAAAACTGACCAATCATAGGACGTCGTTGGTCAAATGAAAAATTCAAACCATTACCAATAGTTTTGCCGTGATAAGTCGCTAACTCTCCTCCTTCATGCGGGGAAACAAAAACGAATCGCATGCTATTCATCAAGGGCCTTTAATAAGAAAGTAAGTCTTCCTAGTTACGCCATTGCATATACTCGTCAAATGCCTTCACTGTCTTACAGAGTTTTGAACAAAGTAATAGCTTCAGCTTTCTGTTAACAGTTCAGGCACATGACGGTATTCACCTGTCGAGATATTCGCATTTGCAATGATATCTGTATAGCCAGTAAGCAAACGGTTTAATGTTGAAGTGGAAAATTTTACAATACCTCCATTGAGTAGTCCCAATTTTGGAAAAAACATTCAGTGGCGGTGACAACTTCACATCACCGCCATTGAGAATTCGGGTTGGTTTTCCACCGACTGTGGTGGGATTTTCGTGAAATAAACGAGTGGCACATGCTCGCACACTCCATCTAGATCGATTCTGACCGTTGGCTTGACTGGCACATTCCATTTTTCAAGATGGCGGTGCCAACTTCACATCACCGCCAGCGCATTGAGCTTTCGGGGCTAATTTCTCCGCAAGTACGGCGTCTTAGGAGAAGAAACTTGCTGGCACAATGTTTTTGATGGTCATCTCTCAGTTGTATTTGTCTCGCGTGTTTTATTTGCGTATTTTAAAAAAAGACTTCAGTGGCGGTGCTAACTTCACATCACCGCCATTTTGTGGCTTCGGGGACTAATTTCTCAGCAAGTACGGGGATTTAGGTGCTGAAACTTGCTGGCACAATGTTTTTCATGGTCTTCTATCTGTCGTGCGTGTTTCGTATGTTTTGATTGTGTATTTTGGAAAAAAAGTTTTAGTGGCGGTGCGAACTTCACATCACCGCCATGTCGAACTTTCGAGCAGCGATTTTTCCTAGACTAGAGGGAATTCTTTCAAAATATTGGGTGGCACATGCTGGCACACTCCATCTAGATCGATTCTGACCGTTGGTTTGACTGGAACATTCCATTTTTCAAGATGGCGGTGCTAACTTCACACACGTGATGATATAGGCATTCTGACGGCCAATCAGAATCGAGCATTCTATGAACTTGAAATGTGCTAGGCCTACTCAAAACCCTACGAAGTTTGGACTTTATTTATGTTATTTATAGATGGATAGTGATGAAATAGTGATATTTTTGATCTGCAATGATTATGTACAGACAGTAAACATGATTGCAAACTAATAACCGTCTAACAACCAATCAGAATTGAGTATTCGTATAATGCAGGAATATGCTTTTCTTAGAATTGAAACATCAGTTACAATTAATTTGTAGGCATATATGTATTTCTGTGGAATTTGTGCTGATCACTGCTGGATGTAGGGCTTTGTCTTCGGAAATCTAGCAACTAGTGATAGTTATCTTAATTGTCAGTCATATTTATAACAATATACCGGTACCATTTAAAAACTAATTCCTTCAGCTTGTAACCGCATACAGTAGGGAAAAGTCCTTCTGTTAAACTATTTCTATTTGCATGAAACAACAACTTGAAATAAATGTGGTTTAATTCAGATCACATATGACGTCCATTGTATCGGACCGTAGTGTCAAGTAGGTTTCTGTCAAAAGCTGTGTGCACTCTTGAAACCTTCCCGCATTGAGTCCATAACGCGCCAAAGTCGGTATGCACGGCTTCTGAGGCTTGCTCTCCGTATTTTCCCAAGGACGATTTCGTGAGGTTGCAAAACTGTCTGATGTGAACCATCACAATGTGGACAGCCGTGGTCACATTGATTACAAGCCTGAAATACGAATCTGTGAATTTGTTTATGAATACCGCAAAATCTGGATGCAGTGACCGTCCAAAGCAACTTTCAACCACTAAATTGAAGTCAGAGAAGGCTTCAACGTATGAAAGTAACCAAGAGTCAGTCGGGTAAATGATATCTCTGAGGACATCAGTCTTTTTCAATAAACGACGACACATATTTCCATTAAATTCACCTGAGTGCAATTTCGGTCTCGTCAGCCCCACTCTGTGGCAACTGCTTCATTCCTCTTTTCCAGTTCTGTGTACATCTTATTCGTCACACGGAGCAGAAGATGAAGCTCCGGTGGAGGCAACAAAGAAATGATCATCTCATGGTCATCCCCACTGATCAACGGAGGATTTGTGCAGTTGTTCAAGTCCTTGGCACAAGATTTGTGCTTGGAATTTTGGAATTTTCGTGAATTATTCCTAACAGACCCCAGCGTGCGTATAACGGAAGATCTGCACTTGCAAACATCATTGAAGTTGTCCTTGGAAGCTTGGCAATATGCGCAGGGATGAGTGCTTTCCGGTCACTATGTTGATCACATCTGATTTTTTAGATGACATGTCTTAATTTAATAGCTTTTCGACCATCAAGTAGACAATAATTTATTATCATACTGATTAGCACGAATGTTTCACAAAAATGCAAATGAATTGTAACCCTATTGTGCTTCGAGGATAAATAAATAATTACATACATACACACACACTACTGATGCTTCAACATTTCTAAGAAAAGCATATTCCTGCATTATACGAATACTCAATTCTGATTGGTTGTTAGACGGTTATTAGTTTGCAATCATGTTTACTGTCTGTATATAATCATTGCAGATCAAAGACATCACTATTTATATAAATCCATCTATAAATAACATAAATAAAGTCTAAACTTCGTAGGGTTTTGAGTAGGCCTAGCACATTTCAAGTTCATAGAATGCTCGATTCTGATTGGCCGTCAGAATGCCTATATCATCTGATATATCCGTAATGGATGCACTACAATATTCTAGAATGTCTAAAAATGTATAAATAATCACATTTATAGTTTAAAACTGCATTTAACCCTCGGGGGGTTTTCTGGGTCCACGTGGACCCATTTTTCCAGATCACTTGCTGTTATTTATTAAGTTTTCATTATTTATTATTGATATCACTGGACTTTATCTGTATCGATATGTCAATTATAACTGCCAAGTGAAAATGTATTAGCTGTTGTTTAAATAATTGCAATACATCGCAAACCTTTTAGTAAATCTATGGGTCCAGCTGGACCCAGTCACACTGATTCGTTTCATCGGTCGTCATAGCGCAGAAATTCAGTCACTGCTATTCCAAATAACAAAGGCCCGTATTCGTGAAACCAGATAAGGATTTCCCGTATCCTTAGCGACGCTATATCTTAGCCTTATCCTGACCGTCATATTCGTGAAGGCAGCTATCGTCACGCGCTCACGATGTGTAGCATTTTTTCTATTTTTAGCCTTAACGCCATGCACTTCAAAGGCTGACAACTGGTCAAATTTTGGAGACGTTGAAATCACAGGCGCACTTGCAAACGATTCCATCGATTAGTTTGTCGATCTGCCCAGGCCGATTGGGCCGCCTCAACTCGCCTGATACAATGCGAAACAGTAGATAATGAAGCATCGGAATAGCGGTAGTGCTTATTGGCTGCACACAGACACACGCACACTCCTTCCCTGCACACAAAGACACACGGGATAACGCAGCTGAAACTTCGCTTTGCTTCAAAGCTTTTGCTATCGTCGCTATTGTCGCACGCAGGTGCAACTGTGACGAACTAATGAAATCGATTTTGATGTGACGCGTGAGCAATGCTCCCTGCCTGCGCTTGGCTATGAGACCGCGCAGGCAGGCCGTTCTGTCATTACACCGCACTGCTGTTTTATGCTACGAGCGAAGATGGCGGAACGCTCACAACGGAGCTCAAAAGTTGAAGCTTTGAGATTATTGAGGGGCGCGCAGGAAGACGTTTCCGAAGGTTCTTCATCTGCGAATGACACGGAGGACTCCAGTGAATCATCTGGTTCATCTGATATCGATGAAAGTGACAATATTTCACCTTCTGATGACGACGTATCCATTAACCAAGCAATCGGCAATCAAGTGAATATTTCATCCGCTGATGGAGAGCAATGGACTTCTCTCCTACCTCAAGAACAGAGACGTGGCAGGGAGCGAAGAGAGAATCTGCTTAGACCAGCACCAGGTCTTACAAGTTACTCTCTGCGGCATATTCGCGCGCCAAATACTATTATAAATAGCTGGGAAATTTTGTTTGATCACGATATGATGGAGACAATACTAAAAGAGACAAATCGGCGAGGGAGATCTATCAAAGGTGCAGCATGGACGGACGCTTCGATGGAAGAAATGTTAGCCTTCATTGGCCTGTTATATCTACGCGGCGTGTATCGTTCTCACATGGAGAGTACTGAAGAGCTGTGGTCGAAAGAACACGGAAGGCCCATCTTCAAAATAACAATGAGCCATTCAAGATTCAAAGAGTTACGTATCATGCTTCGTTTTGACAATCCTGAAACAAGGGCTGCTCGACAACTGCGAGACAAATTAGCAGCGGTTCGTCTTCTTTTGGATGGTTTCACGAACAACTGTCAAAAATCGTATGTGCCTGGTGCATTTCTTACCGTTGATGAGGAACTATATCCTTTCAGAGGTCGCTGTGCATATAAGTAATATATGCCAAGCAAACCATCAAGGTATGGACTTAAGTTCTGGCTGTTGTGCGATGCCAACAATTATTTTTGTTACAATCTACAAATGTACACAGGCAAAGAAGACAATCCCAGTCATCACGGACTTGGAAAACGTATTGTCATGGATTTGACCAGCTCTCTAGAAAATTCTTGAAGACACATAACAACTGACAATTTCTTTACTTCTTTGAAGCTCGCACGCTCTCTCCGCTCAAAAGGCATGACTTTGTTAGGAACTCTGAGGAAAAACAGACGAGAAGTTCCTCCGCAGATGAAGAATCTACAGGGCCGTGCTGTTTACTCTTCAGATTTCCGATTCAACCTCGAAGATCAAACATGCCTCCTCAGTTACAAATGCAAGAAAAATGATTGTGTCCTTCTTTTGAGCACCTTCCATCAAGAGCCAGTTGTTGATCAACAGACTGACCGAAAGGTTCCAGAAATGATAAAAGACTACAATGCGACCAAAGGAGGTGTAGATAAAGCTGACCAAATGGTGGCGACATATACGGTGAAATACATCAGCCGAAGATGGCACACAATCGTGTTTTGCAACCTCTTGGATTTGTGTGGGATAAATGCATATGTGTTGAATTGCGAAATTGATCCTCATTGGGGAAGAGACAAGCCTCACAAAAGAAGACAATTTCTGCGATGCTTAGGAGAGGAGCTGGTCAAGCCATTTTTGGAGTCAAAAGACGTGCCACGGCCAATCATCGAAGCAAAGGTGGATGTTGAGAGAGCAACACGAAAAAAAGACAGATGTCAACTCTGCGGGTGGAAGAAAGATCGGAAAACGAGAAAAACCTGTGCTCGGTGTGGGAATCACTGTTGTGATGAACATTCGAACTCTGTGACTCGTACTTTCTGTACTAATTGTGCTTGATTGTGAAAATAAATCTTCTGGGTCCACGTGGACCCAGATTTTCACGAAATGGAATAGCGAATTTTAAACCTCCCGAGGGTTAAAAGCTTTTAAAATAGACTTTACATGAATTATAGGAATCCTCGATTCTGATTGGTTGTCAGAATATTCATGGCCCTATATCTCGGAAGGAGCCAGTAGATGATTTACGCCACTATGATTTTTGAAATCAGCGTATCAAAAAGTGCCAAAAGCTGCTTCATCCTAAGTCGTCAAATTTTTTGTCACTTGATCATGCTTCCTGCCACCCGTGCACGGCGAAGGTTGTATTATTTAATCCATGTGTCACTCAATCTGATATTGTGCCCGGTGAAAAAGACAACACTGAGAAGTGATCTCTGTACACGGATGAAGGATATAGCAGCAATGGCGTACGTTGTTAAAGTCCACACAGCTATATTTGACGTAACATCATCATTACTCAGCTTCGCGATGCCATGAATTTAATGCCCGCTGCACGCTTGTCTATGGCTGCACGCGAGACGCGTCAGCGCATCATCGATCCACCTATTTCTGTAGCTGTCGGCAGGTGAAACCGGACAAAGACGAATGCGGCCGAAGGATGAATAGCGATGGAATGTGTCTGCTAATGTGAGAAGGGCAGGGAGATTGAGCAACGGAACTTGACTGTGGCATGGAATTCTAGATAATAACATTATCCGGTGTTATTATCTAGAATTCCATGACTGTGGTAAAGCTTTCAAAATCACATCACTTCTGCAGATTCAGATGCATAGCATGCTGCTAAAAGCAAACTGAATTTACTATATAATTGGTTACTAGGTTGTCATACAAGGTGTCATCGTCACAAAATTAGAGCGGAGAGAAAAAAACTTAAAAGTTTTCTTTAACTTTAAAAGCTTTTTAAACTTAAGACTTAAAAACTAGCGAGCACTCAAAAGATAATTTCATTTGAAGACACAATTGTGAAATGCGGATTTCAATCTTGTGAGATGGTGTGACAGTTTTTCTTATGCATAAAAATACTGTCGCGTGAAAGAGAATATAGCAATAATGCCTTTGATGCATCAAATATATCTAAATGCATAGATAGGCATGAGAAGAGCGACGGGATCGAACAAGGAGAAAAGGAGAGAGAGAGAGAAAGAAATATGAAGAAGATAAAGTGGAAAATAACAGAGAAGAGAAGGAGAGAAAGGAGAGGAGAAAATGAGATAGATATGAGGAGATACAAAGGAAAAGAAGTGGAATAGCAAATGAACAAGTTGATGAAGAAGAAGAGAGATGGATGAAAGAGGATGGAGAGAAGAGGAAGAAGAGAGAGAGAGAGAGAGAGATGGATGAAAGAGGATGGAGAGAGGAGGAAGAGGAAAAGCGAAATCGAGGGGAGGTTTATGGTTTTTTTACTGCTACGTAAACACAAGTCATGTGTGCTACGTAGAAGCAACCGAGCAGCTACCGATTGCTACGTATCCACAACGTTTATTTGCTACGTAGAGGCAACCGAGCAGCTACCGACTGCTACATATCCACGACGCATTTGCTACGTAGAAGCAGCCGAGCAGCAACGCTCATATAGGCAAAACGTCAAAAGCGCTGAAAATATGCTGTAAGTGTAGGATAAGTATCATTAGCTACGTAGCTGCTGCGTACTGCCACCAACCAACTTGCTACGCTAAGCTTTGGAACGTTTGGCACCGACTGCTACGTATCAGCGACGTAGGATTGTTAGCCGGGTTCTCATCCTCTATCGCTCGAGATGTAATGATTTTGAACGTTTTATCATTGGTTTCATCGGTTGTCTTAAAACAGTGCTAATCTTGTATCACAGCGTCTCATCGGTGATCCAACGATGAAACAAGAATAAACTATTAACAGTATGTGGAGAACGGCTGTGTCTAATTCGACATTACCTAAGTCGTTGGTTAAAAGGCTAAAGAGCAAAACCGCGCATCGTTTTTAGGATCAGTGCTCTCACAGTCTCATTGTGCACGACTAATTAACTACTCAGATGACATGACGGTTATTGAACGAGTAGATGAGAAGTCGGACATCAGTCTCCATGTCGATGACATTCTCCATCAATTACGATGTAAGAAGATGCTCGTCAACTGCAGCAAACCCAAGCGAATGGTCATCAGTAGATCTCACTACGCCCGTATCATATTGCATCCTGACATTGCCTTTGTCGATTCAATTTCGATTCTTGGGGCTATTTTGAACAATAAATTGTCTTGGGATCCTCATTTTGACAACGTCTGCCTTTCCGCAACCCGTCGACTTTCCACTCTAAAGCAATTGCAACATATACTCACCAGAAAGCAACTGTCACAAGTTTTTGTCATGTACGTTCAGGCAGTACTCTTGTAATCCTCTCCTCGTTTTTGTGACTTCTCTTATCATACCAAGAAAAATATTAATTGTATCCATAAGCGCGCTCATAGAATCATTTGTAATATTGATTGTAAGTGTGATGTTATTCCTCTATTTGAAGATCAACGTATGGAACAATCACTGTCTTTCTTACTGAAATGTGAATATGATGACCATCCTCTGAATTACTGTGTACCCCGTCGCCTCTCTTATACTGATCATTTTTGCTTGCTCAAAACAAGAGAAGCTAGAAGAGGTAACTCTTTCATCTCATGGGTGTGTGCACTGTATAACTGATTCATGTTTTGACAAAACTGATTTTCATTCTGCATGCGATATACTTAGTTGGGTGATGTTTTTGTCTGTCCACCAAAACACTGTCCTAACTTGCTGTGACTCATTTAATCACCTCTTATTTTTGAATTTGTATCTCGTAAAATTGCATTGCATGATTTCCATTTTGATGAAAAAATATACGGTTTCATTCTCTCTCTCTCTCTCTCCTTCCCTGTCCTTGTCCCTCCCTCTCCCTCCCGCATCGGAACAGGCGTATGCTGCAGTAATGCACATTCTCACGAAGTCAGGTATTGGATAAAAAGCTGAACTGCTGTGTGCAAGACTGGCTCCAATAATAGCATTACCAAAATTAGCTCTGTGCAGCACTCATCTTCAGAGCAGTATATTCAACCCTTGTGTTAGCCTGGTCGTCCGAGCGATATTCAGAGCATTCACACTTCAGTCATGGGGCTTTGTTTCTACTGACGATAATACAGTTGATTGTGCTTCCAGAGAAATAACACCTAGCTAACTACTTACATGTTATCTTTGATGGAATTGATCTTTATGAGTGAGTGAGGCAAGTGACAGTTGGCCGAGGTATTCTCGTAATTTAAAGGAAGCGGGAACATAGCTGTGTCAGGTAATCTAAGGATTCGCAGTGTCATCGAATAATGACCTTTGGATATAGACGTTAATTTGTTTTCAAGTCTGCTGAGAACAGCAGGAAGTAGCGAATAATGGCCTTTGAGAAAATAACGACGTTTTCAGCACAGACAGAATCATGTACGAATTCGAGACTTATTAATCGTGCGTGTATGTCATCCTGCAGATTTACAAACATCAACACCACATCATTTTCTCATTGCCGATGTTGTAAATGTAGTACCCGAACCAAATATGACAGACATTGATATGAAACAGGCTAACTCGATGAAAGCTTGTGCAGTCACTGATGCAACAATATTGGTAACATTGGGACAACAAACATTTGGGTACGTTCCAACAACGACCGAAATGGCTAGACGCGGTTGATGACATCTGTATTGGGTCGATAGCATTGGTTGCTGATGACAACTTGCAACTCCTTCAGTGGCTTATGGCAAGGATAGGCAAGCTGGCCAATGTGTCCTTTCACATGTAATAGTTCCAACACTCTTGAGAACTTTCTAAGAAGACACTTCAAATGCATTGAAGATTTGTACGTCAAATGTCACGAATCGGATCATCCTCTTCACAATGCAACGTCACGTCACATTATAGAAACCGTCGCATTCTTGTTGAGGCAAGTTGCACAAGACGCCGACAGAACTGTTTTCTTGTTTTGTCGACATTAATTGTAAATAATGTACGTCATCTGATGTAACTTCTATTACCTTTCGATTTTGATTTTCATCCTGAAATGCAAATACTCATTCCCTAGTTTATGCTCGCTAAAGTGCAGGTGGGGTTGTACGTGTGGTGAGCATCAAGACAGTGAAAAAAACAGTGAACAATCCAGTTTCAAAGCTGCGCCTCTAATTCCTCTCGTAGACTTGGGTTGAAGGTTGTGCTGCACCTTCCCGTTGAGCGAAATGTATGGTCCTGATTGCATTTAAGTTCTATTCGGATTGTATTTCATTTGGCCAGTGCACCTTCATATGTGTGCCGAGTGGTTCATTGCTCAATATAAATTCCCTATCTCTATGTCGCTCGATTTGACTGGCGGCGATTAGGAGTGGTCATGCGTCATGCTTAGTGCCATGGACGAGTTGTAGATATTTTTAGTGTCTCATGTATGACATGACTCTTAATAGAATTGTAGTTTTGATGTCTGGAAACTTGATTGATTATACCTGGGTGCAGAAAGAACATATAGTTATGCAACATGCAGACTGGAGAAAGTTCATTATGAGGCAATGGTTTCCGATTTCCAAAATTACAAGATATCATGCTCAATATAGACGTTGATGTCAATCCAAGTTGGTGTTTGATGACGACTGACTCCAGAACGAAATAACTATTGACTGAGATAAAACTATGTGGGTGAATTATAAAAAAAATACATTTCGCAAGCACATTTTGCCATCTGATACCCACGCTACAAGAGAAACAAATACATACACATAAATGAAAATGAATATATTCTAATAATTGTTTTCATTATAACACCAAATCATGATCAACATAATATCCGAGAAAGCCATTAACACAGTTATAAAATCACACATATACATGAAAGTTTTCCACATTATCTCGTAAGCATGTCCCACAAAGTACTTCCCGAATCACTGTTTACATATGATGAGTTGATGCTTCGACAAACTACCAGAATCCGAAAACGACTTCCCGCATGTCTCACAAATGAACGGCCTGTCTCCTGCGTGAATTCGCCGATGCCTCACCAAACTACTTGCATCGGTAAATGACTTCCCGCAAGTAACGCAAAGAAACGGCCTGTCGCCTGTGTGTATTCGTCGATGCCTCACCAAACTATTCGAATAGGTAAATGACTTCCCGCAAGACTCACAAATAAACGGTGTGTCCCCTGTGTGACTTCGCCGATGATTCGCCAAACTACTAGAAACCGTAAATGACTTTCCGCAGAACTCACAGATGAACGGCCTGTCTCCTGTGTGAATTCGTCGATGCCTCACCAAACTATTCGAACAGGTAAATGACTTCCCGCAAGACTCACAAATAAACGGTGTGTCCCCTGTGTGCATCCGCCGATGAGATTCCAAATGACCTCTTCGGTTAAATGACTTGCCGCACGTTTCGCAGAGGAACGGCCTGTCGCTTGTGTGTATTCGCCGATGCTTCGCCAAACTACCAGAATCCGAAAACGACTTCTCGCATGAATCACAAATGAACGTCCTGTCTCTTGTGTGAATTCGCCGATGCCTCACCAAACTGCTTGCATCGGTATATGACTTCCCGCAAGTAACGCAAAGAAACGGCCTGTCGCCTGTGTGTATTCGCCGATGCTTCGCCAAATTACTCGAATCAGAAAACGACTTCTCGCATATCTCACAAATGAACGGCCTGTCTCCTGTGTGACTTCGCCGATGATTCGCCAAACTACTAGAAACCGTAAATGACTTTCCGCAGAACTCACAGATGAACGGCCTGTCTCCTGTGTGAATTCGTCGATGCCTCACCAAACTATTCGAATAGGTAAATGACTTCCCGCAAGACTCACAAATAAACGGTGTGTCCCCTGTGTGCATCCGCCGATGAGATTCCAAATGACCTCTTCGGTTAAATGACTTTCCGCACGCTTCGCAGAGGAACGGCTTGTCGCCGGTGTGTATTCGCCGATGCTTCGCCAAACTACTCGAATCCGAAAACGACTTCAAGCATATCTCACAAATGAACGGCCTGTCACCTGTGTGAATTCGCCGATGCCTCACCAAACTGCTTGAATCGGTAAAAGACTTCCCGCACGTATCAAAAATGAACGGTCTGTCACCTGTGTGTATTCGCCGATGCCTTATCAAACCGCTTGAACTGCTAACGGACTTCTCGCAGAACTCACATTTGAATGTTCTGTCTTCACTTTTGACTTCTGGTATATTGCTCATCCCCGTGTGGAGCTGAAACGAGGAAAACATATAACTTTTAAACGTGAATTAAGAATCATCTTAATAAACAAAACTGATGTCATCCTGTCATACGTCATTGATAACTGAAATTCTGATTCTGTCAGAGTTTTTCATATTTATTTTACCTAACCAGAAGAAGTATATTTGGCTTCATCACTGATGATCGTTGGATACAATACAATATTCCTGACAAAAACCGAATAGCACTCATCGATGCATGTGGGTACATTTTGCAGACATTTCTGTCTAACGGAATTACACGTTGCAAGGGATTGGGTTAAATGTCATTTTTCACATTTTAGATTCAGTTATGAAATTAAAGCCAGCCAACAATCACAATGAAGTTAGACATTCTACTAGAGAATGAGTCAAATAAATTGTTTCTGTTGTAATTAAGTGCTGTAGATCAGTGAAAATCCGACAACAATTTTCAACTTTAAATATCATTGTGGCCAACAATTTTGCGAATTATGTTTGTTTCCTATGTCAACTTTTGCAACCTTCGACGATTTTGAATTCAAAGATGCTTCCTAGTTTTACATGGTGCATGAATTACATACATAATTTATCACAATAATTTGGACGGCGATTTCAACATATTTCCTTGAAGGAGAGTTCTCTAATTCTACATGAAAGGTCGATGTACAAGTCAATTGAGGTGTTGAATGTATTTCATGGTAGTGGAGTGGCTATAATATCATAATTCTACATGAAAGGTCAATGTACAAGTCAATTGAGGTGTTGAATGTACTTCATAGTGATGGAGGGGCTATAAGATAGCCAAGAATTCGAAAGTGACCACTACAAAATAGTGGTAAAACATTGTAACAAGTAAAATGAACGAAAGAGCAATATCCTGGAACTACTGTGAATTACAAAATCCATTATTCTTCTGGATGAATGCTTCAGTCATTACCTGTCAGCTTACTTTTCTCCATTTCATGTTGTGCCTCGCCCTCGTCTTTGAAATTCAACATCTACTGCTTTCAAATTGCTCGTCGTGGTCTCAGACATGGTCTACACCTTTCAGTTGCATCATTCTACTTGACTGCTTTCTTCAACTTCTCCGCAGCCTCCAGGAGCAACGTATTTGCAGACAAAATCATTTGAGTGCTAGCCTCTTCTTTCTACAATCTCGCATCCTTCTCTTTCAATTTCTACCGTTTCTTCGATATTTATTTGAATCCAAGGCATTCCAAACATGGCATTTTGTCGCATTCCTTCCCTTTCTTTTCCCTCTATTTCTCACTTCTTCTCACACTTCATAAGTCTCTATTCCTCTTCCAAACACAATATACATTTCCGATTAGCTTGTCTTCCAAGAAGTATAAATGTCCTTTGTGATAGAATTGCTTCGGGCTTGTTCCCATGAGAACGAATTCAAGACGGAATACCTTTCATTTTGATGGACATTTCTAGTGTCGAAAAAGAGGTCTTGCTATGGGCTCCAAGGCATCTCCCACCTTCGCAATTTTGGTTATGAACCGTCTGGAGAGGTCGACAATTTCCCAACGAACATTATCCAATCCACTAATGTTTCTACGATATATTGATGATTGCCTTGTGATTATGGCGACTTACAACAAACTATTGCTCGTGTAAACCAACTTCATAACACCATCAAATTCGAAATGTGCACTCCAGATAATGATGGTTATCTTCCTGTACTTGATACAGTCATCAAAATTCATTACGATGGCGCTGTCGATCATTAATTCTATTGTAAAGAATCAAACAGAGGAATTTTCATTCACTCATCATCACCTCTACCAGCTTCAATTAAGAGAAATTCCGATGTATGGATAGATTATGCAATTCAGATGACGCTGAATCCTTCGCAGCATCTCAAATGGTTAATAAATTCGCGGATAATGGATATAATCGAACATCTATACATGAGAGCGAAGTCTAAACGCTGCAAGTGCCAAAAAATGACTTCACTGATTCCTATTTGTTGAAAGTGCCTTTCATCACTGACAAATTCAACTATAGACTACAATACATAATACATAATTCCGATCTTAACATGCGCATCGTAAATATATCAAGAAATAATTCATCCCAACATCTGAACAAAAATAAGCGCTTCTCAACATGTTCCAAACGCGTATGTACAATCAACGATCCCCAATCATGTACAGCCTTCAATGTGGCTAACAAAGGAGTCTGTGCGATGTGTGTGATGTCTTTTACATGGGCAGCACCACCCGTTTCTTACATGATCGAGCCTCGGAATACTCGTACCTACAGGCAAGTAAAGCTACATGTACTTGTATATTCCTACATTCTTCCTATTCTCATAATTAGCATCCCAAGGAAAAATTTTCATTTACTACCAATGTGAAATACGTTGCCGAATTGACGAAGCCATGACTATAATGCAACTGAAACCACCTCTGAATGGCAAAGAGGAGTTCATGACTGGAGGTTGTTCCATATTTAATCTTCTTCATTGATTTGTACATGTAATTATTTTTCCTTTGTTGTTCCATTGGTCATGCTGTTAGATCATTCGCATAATTGTTATGTTCTATTTTTGATCATTTATGCATGCATTTTGATAATAGTTTCTATACTTCGACATTTGTAGCCGTGCAGTCACTCTTTCATAGACTTTCTGTCTTGATTGTCGTGCATATTACCAGTGTGACGTAGATCGATAATGTGAGTGTCATCATTGTCAATTCACCTGACATTGAATGCTTGACCAGCATACCGTAATTGTGAAATATCGCATGACGACGAACTAGTGCTTCGACACGTCGCCAAAAACCGCATATATTTGGTAGATTGTTCTTTTACTTGGGAAAATTGATGCATAATAAATACATTTTCAAATGCAATTATATGACCATGTAACACTGAGTTGCAAGAATACCGCGAGAAGCACAACATCTGACTGTCTACGTCTGCAGTCTCGCATTCAATGCTTAAAGATCATTGATACACGATATCCATGGATATCCACGACAAGCCTGTACATCAGGGAGTCTCATACCTGACATTATATCTAAGGAATTGGCTGAATGGAGAACAGATATTGAGTGAATTTGCAGATGTCTCGTAGTGCTACCGATGACAATGGCATTATCTCTCAACTTCAACGATTTGGACATGTCCCCTGTTTGGGACGCATCAGAAAAAGGCGAATGCTGCAGTATACTGCAGTAATGCATGATCCCACAAAGTCAGCAGGTATTGGAGAGAGTGCTAACCTGCTGTGTGCAAGAGTGGCTCCAGTAAAAGCAGCTCACTTACCAATATTACCGCTGTGCAGACCTCATCCTCTCGAACTTTTGATAAGAGCAGTTCAGAGATCATTACTGTGTAATTCAAGTATTTTAAAGAATCTGAAATACATACAAATGTGACATGTTCAACCAGTGTGTTAGTCTGGCAATCTAAGCGATATTCAGGGCATTCACTCTTGAGTCATGGGGCTCTGTTTCCACTGACGATAATACAGTTGATTGTGCTTCCAGAGAAATAACACCAGGCTAACTACTTACATGTGATCTTTGATGGAATTGATCTTTATGAATGAGTGAGGCAAGTGACAGTTGGCCTCGGTATTCTTGTAATTTAAAGGGAGCGGGAACATAGCTGTGGAAGGTAAATTAAGGATTCGTAGTGTCATCAAATAATGACCTTTGGAATTAGACGCTAATTTGTTTTCAAGTATGCTGAGAACAGCAGGAAGTAGCGAATAATGGGCTTTGAGAAAATATCGACGTTTTCAGCGCAAACCGAATCATGTACGTGTTATGTTTTGTTATGTTATAATTGTTTTAATCTGCTGTTATAGAGATATGAACATTTTCGAATTTGTGTTTCATAACGTGTTCTTCATCAAGCTGAATAAAACCTACATAAACACGCTGTCGTCGCTTTCTCAGGTATCACAATTTATTCAGCTTTCCATTCTGCCTGAACTGTGCAACGACATCATCCTCGGTCTTCCCTTCTTTCAGCGACACGAAGCTGTCACTTTCGCTCTTGGGGGCACGGAGCCCAGCCTTAAGATCGGTGACGAACCTAATCTCGAATTCTGCGCACTCACTCGAATGAAAGTTGAGACTCCAAAGCTCTTCAGCAGCCTAACTCCAGATTGCCACCCTATAATCACGAAACCCCGTCGCTTCAGCGCTAGTGACGAACAGTTCATAGAGAAAGAAATTCAACGCCTTCTGAAAGATAATGTTATCGAACCCAGTCGTTCGCCCTGGCGCGCCCAGGTAGTCGTAACTCACAATCAAAACAAGAAGAAACGAATGGTCATCGACTTCTCGCAAACTATTAACAGATTTACACATGTGGACGCCTTCCCTCTTCCCAACATTCATGATCTCGTGAATAAAATCGGAAAGAATAAGTTCTTCAGTGTAATCGATCTCTCGAGTACTTACTATCAAGTGGAAATAGAACCATGTGAAAGGCCGTTCACCGCTTTCCAGGCTGGAGGACAGCTCTACCAATTCACAAGAATCCCCATGGGAGTCACGAATGGAGCCGCCGCCTTTCAACGGGTGATGAATGATATTATCAAACGCTGGGACCTAAAGGAGACCTATGCTTACCTTGACGACGTGACGGTCTGCGGAGCCAATAAGGAGGAGCACGACTTGAACCTGGAACGCTTCTGGAAAGCCTCGAACGCAGTGGGGCTAACCATAAATCGCGAGAAATGCAGGTACGGCTTACAAGAAGTTAGTATTCTTGGATACTCAGTCTCTGAAGGCACCCTCCGACCAGACCCCGAAAGGCTACGCCCACTACAGGAACTCCCAATACCGCACGAAAAGAAGTCCCTACAACGACTTATTGGCCTACTCGCTTACTACGCGAAGTGGATCCCGGGTTACTCGAAGAAAATTCGACCTTTGATAGAATCAAAGAATTTCCCATTATCCCAAGAGTGTCGCGACGCAATCAACGACATGAAGGAACTGCTATCTCAAATCACCGTTGAAGTTATCAGAGAAGACATCCCGTTCACAATCGAAACAGACGCCTCAGACGAAACTATCGCAGCCACATTAACTCAGGAAGGTAGACCAGTAGCGTTCTTCTCTCGGTCCTTAAACGATGCAGAAAGGAGACATCACATAGTGGAGAAGGAAGCATACGCAATAGTCGAGTCAATAAGGAAATGGAGGCACTTTCTGACTAATCATTTCGTCTTATACACTGATCAAAGAAGTGTGGCCTTCATGTTCAACAATCGCGCCGCTGCGAAAATCAAGAACGAAAAGATACAGAGATGGAGAATAGAGTTATCACCGCTATCTTACACAATCAAATACAGACCTGGAAAAGAGAACATCCCAGCCGACGCCCTCACCCGCGCTCACTGCGCCTCAGTAGGCCTATCGACTTCCAGAAAACTCGAGCAGCTCCACCACGACCTTGCACACCCAGGCGTAGTCCGAATGCTGCACTTCGTCAGAAGTAAGAACCTCCCGTATTCTGTGGACGATGTGCGTCGCGTAACCTCGGACTGTGAGATCTGCGCTCGCTGCAAGCCTCAATTTTACAAACCCCCGAACACGAAGCTGGTAAAAGCAACCTCGGCTTTTGAGAGACTGAACATCGACTTTAAAGGGCCGATTCCGGCCAGTCAAAATGGCAATCAGTACATTTTAACAATTATAGACGAATTTTCTCGCTTTCCTTTTGCATACCCGTGTCGAGATGTCAGTGCCGCATCAGTGATTAAATGCCTTTCTCACCTGTTCTCCATATTCGGGATGCCTGGGTACGTGCACTCCGACAGAGGAGCAGCATTTATGTCATCTGACGTGAAAAACTTTCTCACCAACCTTGGAGTGGCGACCAGCAGGACAACCCCTTATCATCCCACCGGAAACTCGCAATGCGAACGATACAACGGCATCATATGGCGGACAATAACCCTCGTAATGGAAGGAAAACGTATGAGCAAAGGACTCTGGGAGCAAGCTTTACCTGAGGCCCTACATTCCATACGTTCACTTCTCTGCACGTCAACTAATTCAACACCCCACGAGCGATTGTTCTCATACTCTCGTCGATCGACCAATGGCTCCACCCTCCCCGACTGGCTAACGTCCCCCGGAACTGTTCTCATGAAACGCCATGTACGCAACTCCAAGTCCGAACCATTCGTGGAGCAGGTTGAACTAATAGAAGCAAACCAACACTATGCCTACGTGAAACGACCTGACGGTAAAATCGACTCCGTGTCAACTCGGGACCTCGCTCCGCTCCCCAAATCAGACACTCAAGTCTTTCCACCAATTGAAGCAATTAGCAACCACCCCGAACACATGCCACCTGACCCAGTCGCTATTCATCCAATGACTACTACGGACGAGGAGAAAGAAGATCGCAGTACTTCGACAGCTGACAACAGTCAAGACGAAGCGATCACAGTGAGAAGGTCAACGCGGCAACGGAAACCTGTTGATCGATTACTGCTGTGACTACTCGCGTGAATTCTTCGAACCCGTGATGAGTGATAGCTAACCGCTTGTGTGAACTCTTCCAAATCGTGATGATAAATATCTTTGTATGAATTAGTGTGAATTCTTCTAATCCATGATGATAACTATAACTCTTCTAGCTATTCTCTTGTGTGGACTCGTGATGATAAATATATCTCTCGTGATGATAAATATCTTTGTATGAATTAGTGTGAATTCTTCTAATCCATGATGATAACCATAACTCTTCTAGCAATTCTCTTGTGCGGACATGTGGATCGTTGCGGATGCTCGAGTTCTCCTCAAGGGGGAAAAATGTTATGTTTTGTTATGTTATAATTGTTTTAATCTGCTGTTATAGAGATATGAACATTTTCGAATTTGTGTTTCATAACGTGTTCTTCATCAAGCTGAATAAAACCTACATAAACACGCTGTCGTCGCTTTCTCAGGTATCACAGTACGAATTCGAGACTTATTAATCGTGCGTGTATGTCATCCTGCAGATTTACAAACATTAACACCACATCATTTTCTCATTGCCGATGCTGTAAATGTAGTACCCGAACCAAATATGAGACATTGATATGAAACAGGCTAACTCGATGAAAGCTTGTGCAGTCACTGATGCAACAATATTGGTGACATTGGGAGAACAAACATTTGGGTACCTTCCCACAACGACAGAAATGGCTAGACGCGGTTGATGACATCTGTATTGGGTCGATAGGATTGGTTGCTGATGACAACTTGCAACTCCTTCAGGGGCTTATGACAAGGGTAGGCAAGCAGGGGTACGCTCGGGGGGGTGCCCGGGGAGGCCGAGCCTACCCACTTTCTTCATGGCCCAGTTCCGGGGGGGCTCGGGTAGGCTCTCCAATTTTGAATAATTTATTGATAAAGATGGTGAAATCTGTAGTGAATATTTCACTAAAATATGAAGGTGCTACACGCTTGTCATCCGTATTTCTTCGCTCTTCAAATTTTGGATGTCCAACAGAAAATTGGTGAGTACCTTTACATATTGCTTACAAAAGTAAAAGGTAATGACGACATGACCCTGAACATATTAATTTGCTGAATCTCAGCAGCGAATAGCGTGTCGATGCTTGTGTTATCTTGTGCTAAAAATATTTGTAGTCGATAAACATTCGCACCAATCATAATAAATAAACAATTATTTCATCTATGTATTATCATTTGTTTTTGATAGTTAACAACCACCTCAAATGAAAAATGATCGGATTTTTTGTGCTTGGATCTATATTAATCAATTCAAAAAAAGTTTCTGTTCAATCATATGATATTTCACGTGGTTTCTATTGTTGATGTTGAGTTTTTAAAGTTATTGATGTATTGATTGTCCGTGTCGGTGTTGATAATCAGTTTCTTATACATCTTCGTCATTGCTGGGCCTTTGTCATGTCAATACAAGTAGTTAATAAAAGACGAAATCCATTATTAAAGAGTATTAGATGATGTTCCCTCGTAAATAATAATAATAAAAGAGCTCTATTTCGAAATGACATGCGCATAACGATTAACAGTAAGGAACAGTGAAGTTACAAGTCATAATTGGAAGGAAGGAGGTAGATCACGAGCGGGAGAAGAAGAAAAACGATATGGTGTCAATGTCACGGGAGGAAGTCAGCGTGCAGCATTCGAGTTATGAAATTCCGGCCGGTATTGGTGTTGAATGCACTGCGTTGGAAGCTATGACCCTTTTGTCTAAGGTTTCGGTTATGGTTGGTGGTCGAAGGCAAAAACTTTTGTAGGACGTGGAATCTATTGGTCGTGGTTTTCTTAAACAGCCGTTTGTCTGATATTTCGACTGAACCTCGCACATCAATTTGCTGGCAGCCTGGCAGTATTTGAAGCGAGCTTCCCACATAATTCTTTTCCTTTCTGTTGTACTCACGAACCCCCACCAGCTGTGTGCCGCATACAGAAGGCGATTCAATATGAGAGCAGTGTAGACTTGATGTGGAGTTTCGGGGCTTGCTCCTCGGCTTTTAATAATTTTGATAACGCATAGACTGCCATTCGATTTCTTAAGCTGATTTCGTATATGTTGGTCCATTTTCAGCCGATCAGTGAAGGTAACCCCGAGCACTTCAAGGTAGTGGCATCGTGTGATGTTTGGAATTTCTTCTGATAAATGCAATTTTTGCTTTATTTGACACATCAATCACGATTTTGAAATGCTTAATGACCGGTAAAAGTCACAGCAGCTTGCGGCAATTAAGCTCTCCTCCGTCAAATTTGTTTTAATGTGCGATAACTGCAATAGGCCTATTCCTTCATTCCATACGCCGAGGCCTATGAAAATAAAAGTGCTTTAGTGAAGTTGAAAAGGCATAGCCTTAATGATCAACCTGATAAAATTTGCTTTGAGGCATGAATCTTGGAATAATAAGGCCATTTCCTTCATGGCTTCATTTTGTATAAAATGTGAAAGCCTAGCCCGACCCTTGCCCTCCTCTGGTCTTTTTTGTGAGATAGGCGAGTATGAAAACCTTCTTCGTTTACTTCAAGTAAAACCACTTTTGTAAGTTAGGAACGCCTAAAACTAGAGGCTTCCTTTTCAATTGTTTGGGTACATTATAACACGGGATAGGCCAACTTCCTTCACTCCATTTAAACATTTTTGCAGTGGTAGGGTCTGATACCGGTATAGTATTTATGAAATGGGAAGGCTTTAGCCACAATGCTTCTAAAAATATAAAAGTTTTGTTGCGTGCTTCTTGAAAAGTGGGAAAGCCTTAGCCCTCCCTATGGCGCACCTGGTCAGTTGGGGTGAATTGGGTCACCTAACCTTGAATAAGCAACAGGGACTGCAATCTGAGGAATTATCACTATTTGAAGAACTTATTTGTTTCAGTTGAATGAAAAAAACGATGCGTCCCTATCATCTTAGAAGTAAAAAAATCTGACATTTTCATTTTGCAAGAAACAATGCTTTTTAGACCCCCTTGAAACCATTGTTGTTGCAAAATGTGCAACGCATCTTTTTCATTTGATAAGATTGTGTTGAGATCAAGAGAAGATCAGAGAAGCTATATCTGAGTTAACAAGATGATAGTATTCATGGTTGATTATTGATTCGTTTAATGGTTTCATTTTACTTTTTTCATCTGGTGGGATGAATGTGGTCAGTCATTTTCCCAATCGCATCCTGTTAATAAGCTTTTATACGATATTCCATTTTGATAATTCATTGATGTTGTAAAAGCTGCATGCATATGTAGAAGTAGATCAAATTACTTGCAAGAAACAAATTCTGCAGCACATGCAGCATTTTTCAGATATTTTGTAGATAGCCGGTACCGGTGGGTAGGCTTGCCAAAGCGCAGATAGGCCTACAAATTTCCCAGATTCCTGATGCATATTGGTGGTCAGATTTCTTCCACCTTCTTACTCTCACACTTGTTACATCAAGGAATGAAGCACACGTCATTAAAGCTCATATGAGTCTGATTTTGATATGGATAGAGGATGATTTTTGAATATTGCAGTTTATAGAATTTATAGCCGGACCGAGTTGAAAGGACACCTATAGGCATTTCATAGTTGGTGCTTTTGTTTGCATGGGTTGCTGTGATCGCTGCCCACCACTACTATTTTAATTGTAGATTTACTTGATTAAGTCGATCTTTGGCTCTATGAAATACTACCTATATATACACGTGTATAAAAACTACAGTTTAATGCATTTGTGATAATAGCATATTTTCTTTTTTCGTTGCAGGCACAATTACATGGATGGTAAGCCAGCTAAACGTCAAAGAAGTTTGTTGGACTTCTTTGGAAAGCAAGCTGCAGGTGATGATTTATCATCCTCGCCAACGTCGACTCTACCTGCAGATACGGAGCCATCAGTGCCATCAATGGCCTCGTCTCAAGAGACTGAAAGAACACAAGAAAATGACGAGAAAGGAGATGTCGATGAAACCTGGTCAGACAAACAGAAACTCATCTTCATGCAAGCTAACGAATGGCTTATTATCAAGAATGGAAAGCTTGGGTGCAGTTTCTGTAGAGACTTTATGACAATGAACTTGGGACCACACAGCAAGCAAGGTGTCCATGTGTCGAGAGAATGGGCAGCATGCGAAATATCTGCTGTCGACAGCACAAATGACAAAGCGGACAAAGCCAGTCGCCAGAAGCATTTAAGAAACAAAGTGTATAGGCACAGGGACTCGAACGCTACTGCGCTGTGCAAAAAATTATGCAGGAAGGGAAATTGGACCAGATCAGAACTCTGTCGGCACAAATGGAAAATCGAAGCAAAGCGACCACTACAAAATGCCTCAGAACGGCATACTACATTGCCAAAAATAATCGGCCCTATACAGACTATGAAACATTGATAGATCTTCAAGAGACCAATGGCGTAGATTTGGGTCGAAATTTGCATTCTCATGACACATGTACAAGAATGATTGAAGTGATCTCGAGCACAATGCGTCGCCAACTCTGTGAGAAGATCAGAGGGAGCAAAAATGGAATCTCATTGATCATCGACGAATCAACCTCGCTATCGAAGCGATCATGTCTGATCATTTACATGCGTTCAAAGATAACCCCGGAGGATCCTCCACTGAATTTGTTTCTAGACCTTGTTGAACTTCCTGCCCAGAATGCATCCACTGTGTTGAACTGCTTGATGACATCGCTAAAAGCCAATGGTTTTGATGACGCCTACCCAGAGTTGGAAAAGTCGGAATTGGAATGAATTCCGGGTCGGAATAAAATTCCATTTTTCGTCGGAATTGGAATTGACGATATTTGAATCTACTGGAATTGGAATTGACCTTGATAAACCTCAATTCCACTTTTTCGATAGACCTGTGATAAATCTATTTGTACAAAAATTGAAATCACAGTTCTCGGCCGTTGTGTTAGCTGCACGCACAGATAAGAGAGAGAGAGAGAGAGAGAGATAGATCGACAGAGGTAGATTCATTCTATTGTTGAATAAAGGGTGCTAATTGTGACTTCGATGGGCCTACAGCCCTGGACAATGTTAATTCAGCGATTAAGCAAACAATGAAAAGACAATCATCTTCGTTCAGTCTGTTATTTAGTTATTTATCATGTAAGATAATGAATCAAAATAAAACAATTGTTGAATTTAATTATTGATTGGATAAGCACAAAAATTGGAGATTAACTTAATTGTTGTACACACGAAAAACAATCGGTTTGGAAAGAGGAAAATTAACCCTGCATTAAAGGGCATTAAAGGACATTTCAAATAACAATATAGACAGTGTCAACAAATTATTCTAATAATTAATGATTTAATTAAAATGGCAATGGCATGAAATATTATTAAACTTCCAATCACAACAATTGACAATATTAATTTTCAAGACTAGTTGTACAGATACGATACTCAACGATAAAAGAAAAACTTTAAACTTGCAGTTCACTTCTTAATGTTGAATTCCCTTCAATTCGATCGGACTCACTTATACCAAAATAATATCATAAATATCATGAATATCAGTGTCACTTATACCGTCAATCTTCAATCGCGCTCGCTGATGTGTTGCCGCATACGCTACTGTGTTGTTGTTCGCTGGTAGGCAGTTGTAGTTGTTACTTCTGTAGTTAAGTTACACCGCGAGAGCCCGGAGTTCTTCTAACAGCTACTGAAGATGTCGTATGTGTTGTTGTTTAAATTTCTCATCGTTTTTTATTTATGCAAATTTTTGACACTTGACGATAAATCCACTTTCTTTTGAAAATTGAAAGAGTTTCCCTTAATCTCTGCTCGCTAGCTTTCGATCCGACCACATTTCGTTCTTATCACGGAATTTTTAGTCTCCTTTTTTAATATGGACCATTAATCAGTTTTCATGATATCATTTTTATCGTCGTTTTTTCTTTCATCAACAATCACGTTATTCGCACATTGAATTTCTTTCTTCTGTCAGTTAATTAATAGATTTATTCGCATCTCTCTCTCTCTCTCTCTCCCAGCGTTCGATTCTTTGCTGACCGTTAATTTTCTTTTCTTTTTTCTTCTTTTGACCATGACCATCAATATGGCAAACAAGCACATTAAATGGACGATCTCTGCCCTGAAGAGCATGCAATCTGGCGTGGCTAACGGACAATATGCGTTTGACAAAATACAGGAAAATCTCAGTGTTAGAGGCCGAAGGTGAACACAAAGTAACTTTCATGGGTGTTGATTTGAAGGAATTTACCAGGAGAACCCAGTACCAATCTTTCAGTCATGGTCGCTTCATTCAGGTATTGATCGACAACGTGAGCGCACGACTCTCGATTGAGACACAGGAGCCATGCTTGAAGTTGATAGATGTTCTCTACCCGGAAAACTGGCCTGAAGATTATGACATTCCCTGGCTTGAGGGTGAAAACACAATCCGACACCTTTGCGAGAGGTTCATTATTCCTCAGGAAGGAATTATTCCCTCATTCCGCGAATATATGTCAAACCCGATGAAAGTGCCTGGGCAAATTCAGAAGTCAATGATATATGGACTGGCCATGATGATCCCCGTGAGTTCCTCCGAGGCGGAACGAGGCTTTTCCCAGATGAACTTGGTTTCCACTTCAAGTAGGTCTGTGCTAACGATACAGAACGTTTCGTCCCTTCTCTTTATAGGAGTCAATGGACCACCCTCCCATCTTTGGGATCCAGCTCCTAGTCTTGCTGAATGGTCGAAGCGACACCATGCAACCGACAATCTCTCCAGAAAACGTTTTGCTGTCATGGAGAAAGATTTGACTTCTGTCGAGAAAGTGTTCATTAAAACTACGGCTACTTAAGGATTTTAGCATTTCTGGAATGCATCCGCTTCGCAGTTTGTGCAGTGATCAATAATATTCATAGACGCTGAAGCAGTACAAAGTATGTTCCGATAAAGTCAATAGCATTAGTGATAAATTTTTGGTTGGATCTCTGCTCATCTAGGAAGGAAGTGATATGATAAATTTTCAATTACTTGTACTTTCATATTTTGCACGGTCAGTTCTATATTTTGCCAGATCAGTGTAAAATATGAAGGTAGAAATGATTATTAATTTAGCAAGTTGAGTAGAGGTACTGCTGATCAAACAAATCCAACCAAAAATTGATCACAATCTGAATTTTGTCGCAAGTTCGATATATCTAAAACAAATCCATATGCTATGTTCTCGCCTCATAGAGTGGCCGCCCAGATTTCCGAGGTTGGTGGTTCGAGTCTCCTTACCGACATCAATTTTTCGGCGTTCTGTTGTTTCATGCATGAACTGTCCAAATGTTATTACTCTCAATAATCTACGTGTTTGCGTGTAGAAGCAAATGTTATTGCTCTCAATAATCTACGTGTTTGCGTGTAGAAGCAATCCATAGAAATGGATATCGCTCGCGTTTTGCTGAGCACTTGAACATTGAATATTTTTGCTTCAGAGTTTATGAGTATAGTACTTTAATATTTTGCCACTGAAGATTTCATTATCAGAATCTGCTCCTAGGAGATCCCATATTTCAGAGATGTTTTATCGTTCACATGTGCAAAACTTGTAAGTCTTGTTGTTAGTTATTGTTTAAATCTTGTTTTCTGACATTGACTATGCATATCTCGTCCTCTGAGTCTGATTGCGACAGCCTGTACATACGAGCAGGTGCAACATTAGTCACGTTTTCAACTTTGAATTGTTTTTGTTTTGTTTGCTGTTGAGAAAGTTTACTGATTAGTTTGTTATCAAAGGATTGTCTGCTGCTCAGGAGAGTTTTTAGAATTAATTTGAAAAGGTTTGTTATGTAGATTTTGTTTCAATCTACTATTGTGCTCGCGGAAAAGATTTTGCAGAATTTGATTGTTAAAGTTGCACTGATATTATTACACAGATTTGAAGAAAACGATTTTTTATTCGCTGCATATTTCTGGAGATACATACCATACCAATAATTCTTAAGTTAAAGTGAAGGCTCCTAATCCCATAAACCTTTATTTGAGGGACAATGATATTTCAGCTAACTTAGGTTTTCATATTAATTAGGCCCTGTCTTTCAATTGAATCGTTTGTGAGCTATGCTTAAGAATGGCTGAGTCTGAGTTTCACTTCTATTCTAGACATACCAACGTCAAATGTTCAAGAATTCGAAGCTTTTCTGATATTTTCAGAAAGTCGAAATTTTGAAAATTCCAAAAATGACTTTATTTTCATAACCTAAAGGGGGTAGGGGTCAAAGTTGCAAATAGGGCCTACCCACCTTTTTTCAGTCGAGCGTACCCCTCAGATTTCCTTTGCGAAGACTGGCCCACTTTAGGCAATGTGTTTCCACGTTTTTGTGCAGAGTATTTGAGCATTCCGAAACTGCTCCGTGCAGAGTTTTGTGGGTACAATTCTGTGCGTGGTTTATATTTCTTAAAACTATAATTATCACTGTCTAAACTTGCGGAAAAGCCTAAAATGCTAAGTATGTTTCATGAAAACAGCCATATTTTGGAAATCGTAAAGACACCCACAGGTAAAAAATTTGGTTAAGCATCGTTTTTGATAACAAAATGTGCACATTCATCATCTGCTTTTGGTTTCATCTTTGTTAAAAAAGAAGTTGGCAGATGCCTGCTCCCTCACAGCCAGCCTATTATCATTTCAATGTTCTGATTTCTGTAGTAGCCTACTACAGAATTAGCTTGATCACAAAGCTAATCATATCCATGATGTGGCCCGCCTACTACACCGTTTTTAAAACACCATATGAGCTGGATGTGCGCATGCAACATGGCAAAACTTGCAAGTCATGCATACATGTACTTTTGAAAATTTCTCTTCTTTGTCCATGACTCGTCTCCTACGAAATTATTTCATACTAGCTAAGCAGTTTCTCCCCACTTAAAGCACATGTACATGTATGTTCTCTGCCAGAACTGCATGTGCATATATTAGTTTTGCAATTTCCAATTCATACAAGCAGTAGCAGTAGCAACGCACGCATCACCTTGGCCTCCAGACAAAAAAAGTGCGAACTGAAGTATAGAGCGAACAGATCTCTCCAAATGTGCACCTATAGCACAATGCAACTAATATTTAAGACTCACAGTTTACGAGCAATCATAAAGATCAATCGTTTTGCAAACTTCAATTTTCAACAAATACACTTTGTCATGTCTTAATAGTTGTTTCCTGTAACGTAAGTGATGCAATTGTCATTCATATCTTGACATCCACTCCACTTTCTGTTACAGTAGTAAGCAAAACTCCACTTCTGGACCGCGCAAGATGGCGGCCATCGCTGCGTCCCCCCCCCCTCTGGCACGGCAGAGTGTCGTGGTCGGCCGCCGTGGTGCTTCGTGTCTGAGTCCCCCCCCCCGCTGGAACGACAGAGGTTGTGGTCTGTCGTGGTGTGCCGGCCAGGTGGGTCCACGTTCACAACATGTTCGCTGACGTCCCCCCCCCCTCTGCAACGACAGAGTGTGAGACTCGGGTGAGTTGGTCCGACCGCCTGGTTGACGTGGGCGACCGTCTAGGTTGACGTGGGCGACCGCCAGGATTAGTCTTGAGGCTATAGTGTGTGATGTTTTTGGTGCAATCTGCTGACTGTTGGGTTGTAAAATGGGTTGTTTCGAGTGGAAGGAGTGGTCGGATGAGAAAACGGAGGTCAGATTCGGATTCAGCGTGAAATTCTGCATCGGTAGGGTGAGTTTCAAGGCAATCGGTGAGAAAAAATTTTCAACATTTTTCGAAAAAACGACAGAGTTAGAATTTGGGACGTTTTGGTGTGTAGCGCCCAAACGAAGCATCGGATGAGAAAACGGAGGCCAGATTCGGAATCTACGTGAAATTTTGGGTTAGGAAGGATCTTTCCAACGAAATCGGAGAGAAAAAATTTTCGGCTGACGTCCCCCCCCCTGGACAGCTTGCTTCGATTTTGGCTTCCAGTGGACGGATTTTGTCGTGCGATAGCTCGTTTGAAAGCTAAGAGTGAGACAAATTCAGTGATAGAATCGGCTTGTTCCTATCTGTCTTCGTTCAAAAGTTAGAGCGGTTACAAGATTTTAGGTCGGAGCTCGCTCACCTGAAAAAATCCTAAGTGTCAGAGTGACTTTGTATGGGTAAAATTTTGAAAATTTTCCAAAGTGTGGAATTTCGACCTGGGACCGTCACCAAAACATTTTTCATCAAATTTCACTGCCCCCCCCCCCCGACAGCAATCTTCTAACTTTGGTTCTAGTGGACGGATTTTGTCTTACAGCTACTCGTTTGAAAGAGGAGAAAAAACTGCTCGACAACATTTTTTGTTGCGAGGCAATCGGACCAGCCGTTCACAAGTTAGAGCGGTTACAAGATTTTAGGTCGGAGCTCGCTCACCTGAAAAAATCCTAAGTGTCAGAGTGACTTTGTATGGGTAAAATTTTGAAAATTTTCCAAAGTGTGGAATTTCGACCTGGGACCGTCAACCAAAACATTTTTCATCAATTATTCACTGACCTCCCCACGCCCCCGATAGCAATCTTCTAACTTTGGGTTCTAGTGGACGGATTATTGTCGCTATACAGCTACTCGTTTAACTAAAGTGAACAAATTCAGTGAAAAATCGCTGTTCCAACTATCTGTCTTCGTTCAAAAGTAGAGCTTAACAAGATGTTAGTCGGAGCTCTGCTCACCTAAAAAAACCCTAATGTAAATGCAGTATGGGTAAAATTTTGATTATTTCCATATTGGGTGTATTTTCGACCTAGCCGCCACCAAAACAAGTTGTTTCACAAATTTCACTGACCTCCCCCCCCGGACAGCACTTCTATCTTTGTCTTCTATGGAGCGGATTTGTCGTGCAATAGCTCGTTTTGAAAACTAAGATTCCAAAGTCAGGTAATAGAGCTTGGTCCGATGCTGTCTTCGTTCAAAAAGTTAAGGCGGTGTTACAAGATTAGGTCTCGAACTCACCACACCTGAAAAAAACCGACGTCAGAGTTGACTTTGTATGTAAAAGTTTGTTTAGTTTCCAAATGTGATATTTCGACCCTGCCGTCACCTATACATTTTTCATCAAATTATCTGAACGAGGGGGGGGATGTCTGTGAAATTGATGAAATATAGGTTTTTAGGCCCTGAAATTCAATTTGAAATTTTTCAAAATTTTCACCACACCGACTCTCTCAAGTAGAATGGGGGTATCATGGTCATTACGATTACATTGCGGGCACCAAACGTCCCTGGTCATATAAGAATGGTCAGGGTAATATTGTAAAGCGAATGATAACAAAGTCGTTGCAACAAACAGCTCGCTAATACGTGGATTACTTGCAGATTAAGCCAATTTTAAAAGTTTCGTCACATAAAAAAACCCCGACCCGTCTACTAAGGCGGATCACTCATCAAAGACTGGAACACGTCTCACTCTAGCTCCCAATCAGGGTGCAAAGGACTCTATCGTTTTGAAGTAGAAGCTTATCTGGCACATCAAAGGTTGTATATAGAGTTTATATATTGTCTTTACCTACGGATCTAAAGTTTTAAAAGTATATTGAGTAGTAGAAATGCGGAAGTTTTTAAAATTTCGTGAAATTTGTTCACTTGGTCAAAGTTTAAAACATATAGACTAAGGTTTTCAAGTAATCCTAGTTCAAATATGCAATCAATTTAAAATTTAGCTAAGTCTAGACAGCTTGAGGGTTAGATCCCGAGTATAATGCCCCGTGTGCTACTGATCCCAACCTTGGACTCGGCTTCCTGTTACCACTTCGGCCGACAATGATTCTGCAGCGGAAAGACGCTAAGCGGGAAGACTCTCACTCCCGTATATCTAGGCCAGCCGTCGGCTGCGCGGATCGAGCCACGCACTTACACGCATGTTAGAAAAACTGGACTACTTGTAGTCCAAACTATACATTTTCATTACTCTTTACAGTTGCACTATAAAATCTAACATGGCGCAATGACTAAAATCGTAAATATCACCGATCAAGAGATCTCTTTGGAGAGTGTAAGCGCAAGCTCGCCAAAGCCGCATTGAAGAGCGGCACCGCCACCTATTGTCGTGATTATAGTTCTGGCGTAAAGTGTAGTGTGCTGAGTGATGAGATGATTGCGTTTTACTGAGTGCATGCTGACTGTTGTGGGGTTGTATGACTGATGGGAATTACCATTATTGGTGAAAGAGGGTGCGAAAATGTTGCGAATGTTGCGATGGTTTGAGAATAGTTGTTGAGAATGTTGTTGAGAATGTTGTTGAGAATGATGAGTTGGCGAGAGCGGTTGCGTCGTTGGAGGGTGAGATT
>CAJQUW010011219.1:0-14438 GCA_907163375.1 Prostheceraeus crozeri
GAAAATGTTGATCCCTTGCAAATTTTATACAGAAATATGGAGAACCGCTTTCATTGTCAAGATGTATTTAACGCGACAAGTTTCGCGCCAGACACAGCTTCACGCGTTACACAGGAATGAAGGTACAAGATCTAAGACTGGAGAATGAATCACATGAAGTTCAAGCGGACACTGTGAGGACAGTCAGATAGAGCAATGACAACATCATAACTAAAGCGCCTGTACAATTAATTACTGCGTTCATGACCCACGAATTGAAAATCAATGATAATGGACACAGGGTAAACGAGACAATACAAAGGAAATCTTACAAAAATAAATAATTAAAGGTGCACTACCAAGGTAAAGTATAAAGTAAATGATATGTTCCTATCTGTGACTAGATCACAAATTAGGGCTAAACCTTCGAATAGCCAAAGCTTCCGTGAAGGACAATAGATCTATTAGAATGTCTGTTGAAAATAAAAACTTTAAAAGAAGAACGAGCAAGTGTCAGTATCACAGCTACAACTTGCTAAATGCCGGAGTAATAGCACTTGCCGTGAGCCGCGCGAGAGACGAGGATCAGAGTGCGCGAGAGAGGGTTTGCGGAGACGCGAATTGCTTCAAGCACACACTTCACTTATGCCACCCGTGTTCTGAGATTACGAGTCCCACTCAAAGGCCATAACTCTTTGACTCAGTGGCGGCCTAAAGCGTTCTCCCAATATATCTACTACTAGCAGATACACTTGCAATGAGTACAAATACCCACATCTGGATTTTATGGCGAACAGGCCACAAAATCTTTCGTGTGGAACGGATCGAGAATCCGTTGAGTGCTGAATATCACGGTCCGTGGCGAAGTCAGCACGAGATACAGGCGGAATAGGCCTTCTTGCGCATCTGACGATCCACGAAAACCGCGAAGGAGAGCCAACTCATGAACTCACTCACCATATGTATCCAGCGGACTTTAAATGTACACCTTTCTTTTCAGAGGCCCTGCGAACTCATTTGATCGTCTCGGACTCCGACAGGAGAGTATTCTCATCTGAGAAGTCTAATTATAACACCCCTCTCTATACTGGAAAAAACAACGAGGGATCTCCATTATCCCAGCAGCACGCAACTATTAATAAACTCTCCAGAGCTCAGCAGGAAGTCTCCCTCTCAGGCGAGCATACACACTTCCTTAGAGCTCTCATTGTGAGATCTGGACTTCAATCTAAGTTGACCTTATAAGACGTGGGACAAAGCTGTAGAAGCTCGAATAGAGTCCAGTCCAGGTAGGATTTTCGATACACCGACTAATGTCATTATCGTGCCATCACTTTCGTCCGTCAGACAATTGACATCCAGGAAAATGCTTGTTGTTATCTGACTCAACTTCACAATTGTATCGGATCGATGGATGAGCGTCGTTAAAGCACATCAGCAAGTGTGGGATGGTGGAGGGTCAGAGTTGACGATGATAAAACAATCATCCACAAATCGACAGAAAAGTTTCGTGTCCAGATTCGATGCGAATTGAGACCAAATTTCCTTTCACTCATCATCATCCACTATATCCGATACACAAATGTCTGCAAAATACTGTGCGTCGTCCGAGAGCACTTCCCATAGCACAGCCATCCACTTGTGTTTAAAATCACGTTCAACAGAAACTGCACATTCAGTGTACACAGCTACCAACAGTTGGACCTCAAAGTGCCTCACATTCACACCAAGGGGATAGAGTCGGAGGATTCAATCGTTTCAATAATAATCGTCGATAGTTTTCTCTGAACGGGCACATTTTCGTAAATAAGGACTCTATGTCAAATGATACCAATTCGATGATTCTTGAATATTAAGGTGTCGCACTTTCTCAACAAACTCAAATGAATTACCTTCAGGCAATGAGCACCATAGAGTGTTCGATATGGCAAAACGCAAATTTTCGCAAAGCACAACGAGCCACTGCATTGTGCTAGGGGGTACCCACCACATCAGTAAACAAGAAACAAGGTCGTATTCAACATACCACGGCACAGTTAGGCCCATTCTTGTGCGGATTTTGAGGGAGGCCATACAAACGACGTGTGAGCGGAAGAGCAAATTAAGCAATCCCGAGAAATGCATAGAAAACTGGCTGCGCTGAAATGATTGATATCAGCCCTGTCATTGACTAATTGATTAGTCAACGTTCGTAAACCAGCCTCCACATGCTTTTGTTTGGTCAACTTAGCTTCTGGTACGCACTCTACCTGTACAAACTTGGAAGAGTCCGCGACAAAACAGCATTCACTCGTAAAACATTACGCAGTCCCGACGATCCATCACGACCAACTCCTATTGCCTTTAACAGGACGATATGAACGAGCAAGATCATTATTTCTCTTTCATATTATTTTCCAATGCGCGCATGTGAGAAGGCATAATAAAGCACCATCTTTTTCAACAGCTAGCACGACGGTAGCAGTCTTCAAAGACGCAACGCCAAATTGCTGCGAGTACAAGCGAGTTTCTAAACGAAGAAACTTCTCCATCAATAGAAGGTTTCAAATCTGTCATTTGATAGTACCACATCTCCATATAGTCAAGTAGATGACGCCAAGATCAGGACAATTAATGACGCCAAGTTGGACATTTTTGGATCGCAGGTACAGACTCTTTTGCGCCACGCAAATGGACTCTCCTGTTCCACGCACGGGCTCCAGCATCTCACCAAATTGGTGTACCCAGGTGCTGATCTTTGAGCTGTCACAGACAGGTGATACATCAATCTACATGCTTTCAATACTTTCCCGCCAACGCACGCATTACAGTTTCTGGAGACTCCAGAACCTTTTCTCGCAACTTCTTAATGACGCAAAGTCAGTACATTTTTGCGCACTCCCGACGGTATTTTCTGACACCGTTTGTGAACTATTAGACGGCAAGTCAGACGTTTTGACCGCTACATTGAATATTTGATCTCACGATTGCATCTAATATAGTATGGAAGGGAGAACTCATGCAATTCATAATCGGCGATCAACCATCACAGAAGTAATTACATAAGCGAAGCGCGAGAACTCTATACCTCTTCATATAGTTTAGGCTTGCTATGCAAATATGGCCTTGGTAGAAAGTAGAATAGAGGGACTGGTTAACGAAGGTCCCCTTAGAATTTATTTATTCAAGATTCCGTAGTCCAATAAATAGGCTACCATAATCTAATTGAAGTGGGTAAATTTCAAGTGCCGAATTCCATGACTATATACGTATGGTGACCGCCTGTCTTGCATAAAAGCATCATATTAAATCGAGAAAATAATTTTTTCCAATATATGTTAGACATGATGATAGAGCACTAGACAGATTTGGCAAATAACTCTTAGCAATTTTTAGTCGTCACTTAGCGACATGCAGAAATTTTGCACAATGCAGCAAAAACAGAAAATGAAAATCTGCGTCAACATTGCTTAGGGCAAGTTGCCATACAAATCCTAGAATTATTCATCTTGATTCAAATGGTCACCTTGCACAATAATGTAACCATAATTTGGCAGAAGTTCTCAAAGTATCAATATTCAATGGCCTACAAAATATAAAAATATTTGTATAGTTTCTGGTGCAGAAAATAAACCAAACGGGTAGTAAAACTCCCAAGTCTCACGATTTCTTAAAATTATTTTCTGTAGTCACACAAGGATGTTGACATTTATAAGTAGGCCTGAGTTCTCAGTGTCCGGACTTATCGTGCCGCCGAATACCCAATCTTCCAGACCACTTATTTGTCACCTTGAAAAAACGCTTCCTCACGGAAAGAATTTGCCACGTCACACTTGTGAAATTTTGCACAATACCATTCCCATACCAAAATCTCTACAGCTGAGATCAATACAAATCATGAAAAATTGACCTGCAGTCTTAAGAGCACACATGAGCCTCAAGCAGAAAACTGTGAAAATCTACCCTTTAGTTTGAGATGATGAATTAGATACGCATACAGTAATACCGTGGCAAAAAAGTAAGAAAATGCCGAACTACTCAGTACGAAAAACATAGATTCTATCTGCAATTTTACAAATAGTGCTATGAATTGAATATTAAGGCCTATACTTTAACAAAGCTAAGGGACATCTCTGTCAATTAAGGTGCTTTTATTCTGACATTCTTCTCTACAGGGTCACTTTGTTAACAGCTTTGCCCAGGTTCACCTTATCATTTTAATGCCTATGAAACAAAATTTCAACACAATATCCTAATTGGAAGTCCATTTCCAGCCCCCTAAAGCAAAGTAGCTGCATGCTATAAAATAGTGTCATTTCTTTTAATAGCGTTTACCACAATTCACGTTATTTGCAGTTGCTTATCAATTACATCTAACTTTTGGAAAGCGTGTATGGGCATGTTCGCCTGTCTGTTCATTGGAATTTAAGTGCAACATACAAATTGTCAACATCCTACTGCTACGAATATAAGCCTTATATGCATAGTGTCAAATAGGTACATGTATATTCGCATTTGCAGGAACGGACAAGAAAATAATTTCATCCTGTAATACATTTCTACTATAAATTTATATTTTGCTTCAAAATGAAAACGGCTATATAGCAGTGAGCATACAAAACACAGTTAAAAGTCATCTTCAACACCAGCAAATAATCTATAAATTAATTCAATCGAATTAGCCTTGATGCGTATGTACACAAACTTGGTCTGTAGAGAAATATGGACCGAAAGGAAGGATGCTTTGTCAAGAAGCATGTCAATTAGCGGCATTAGGAACGAAGCAGCATTTTAGGTATGAGTTCTTGAAAAGGATCTTCTCCATTTCACATAGGCCTGCCTTGCAACCCAGATTTAATGAAGCTGCATTTTGCTGTCGAAAGTATAGCGCAAATTGTAGTTGTTTTGCCTACCTCTCAGAGTAGCACATAAAATTTGATAACAAATCAAAATCAAAGCAGGAACCACCAGGAGAATAATATTGAATACAAATGGTTGCAATGCTTGAAAATATATATATAGGACTGTGAAATTGGAGTTGCCGTAAAATCAAGATGTACATCATTTAACTGGAGACAAATGTGGATCTAGGATAACTGAACTTTATTTAACTCACCGGTTGTTACATTTTCTAAGAGAAAAAATAGCACTGCTTTCAAATGAGGTAGAATATGCTTTTAAATCAAATAGGAGATTGCTTTATTAATCATACTCTAAGACAATAAAGCACTCAGACTTTCGGTCGAAATTGAAAATTCGGTCTAGTGTTGTCGTCATTTTGAGCGCAAATGACTGTGTCTTCATATCATTGTTATAATTAATGGATATGGCATGCGGTTTGAATTTTTAGCTGAATGAGGGTATAGACCGTATGCATGTACTTTTTCATGTACTGCGCGGGTATCATCAAGCCCGTCTCTATTTCTTCTTTCATCTCTTAAAAAGGATTCATTATTTACACCAAAGTATAATATTTGTTAGGAGAATTTTTCCCATTGCTTCATAGTTATCAAATTCATCTAGAGGGATAAAATCGACACTGCAGCGACTGGCTCATCAATTTCTCTGAGCATCAAAGGTCGAAAGTCCTGATTAATAGACTGTGTTTGAGGGCATATCGGTGAGGGCATCTGAAGAATCCTTCTTCGGGATAGTGTGGTGCATCAAGTAGATTTGTATTACATGCTGTGTTAGCTGGGAATTCCGATTTGGGACAGTACTATAGTACCTGCAGTATTCTTGTTGAACGTAGTTGGTAGACTACATGTATAGGTCTACTTGGACTTTTCATCTTACTCCATTTGTTTCCAGTCTTCATGGATTATATTAGGCTTACAATCCTTCGCTATAGCTTTGCTGATGATGCTTCCCATTTTCTGACCGTCCCTAAATTAATGGTTCTCCCATTTTTGTTTGATCTCGCTCGTACAGAATTTCGAGATTTTTGAAAAACTAAAAGCCCTAGAAAAATTTGTATTTTGGCTGGGGAGGCCTGAATTCAATGGCAACATTTTGATAACGTTGGAGAACTAATAATACTATTATCATTGTTCTATGATACTGTAATACTAATATAGAACTACTATAATAAAGTACTATAAAATTAACTACCTATAATACTAATCTATTGTTTTTTGAGAATTCACACTGTATTTGATGAATACGAATTGTCGCAAACAGCGATGAACCAAAAGTACGTTGAGGTATCTTCTTAAAGAATTCATTGGCTATACAAATTGTAATAAAAAACTTATGTAGGCTTACAGGACCGACGTTTCGTGTATTCACGCTTTCTTAAGGGGCAAAAAACGCTAAAAACAATCAACAGAAAGTCAGTAGAGCGTAGCAGGAGCAGGGACAAGCATAGTTATTTACGCAGTGGGGGTTAAAGCGAATTCTACCCTTCACAATAATTGGTCAAAAATCTTTTGCAGAAGTTGCCAGGAAACATAACGTTATAAGGATCTTTTTTGTTTTAGCTTCATCTTCGACATTGACAATTTTACTATAGAGGAGTGGAAGTGCATGCCACACGACAATTCTCTGAATAAGGTTACTTAAATAAAACGTCGGAATCATTTCAACTACTGGCCTATTATGTGAGCCTAAACATTCTTTTTGCCATTCCATTACGGCCGGGGTTGGTATTGTCATCGATTTCATTGTTAGTGAGTAAGTAGGGTTGTCCGCCGATATTACACATGTCATTTTTTCTATGAAATGAAAGTCGTTTTAACATAGGCTCCAATTCCAAATAGACGCCTTAATTGCATGATTTTATAAGGCCGTCTAATTTTGCTGTGTGATACCATTGAGGTAGGAGCATCTCACCATCCATCTTCTCGTTCCCATTGAAAATGGGCTTACATTAAGGAGATTCCTATGTTTCACAATTATGATTAGTAGATATCTCAAGCTTTGACATGCTTTAATGTTCTGAGCTGCATGGGGCCTCTGGAGAAAATTATCATTGATTTCAGTCATTTACAGATCAAAATCTTGGGATTTTTGATGTCATAGATTTTTAGTTCAGTAACACAGCATGTACCTTTCAAATGATCTGACCTAAATCGTCTGGCGCTACGCGTCCTTCAGGGTTACTTCCTTTCGAGTGACACAGAGCGGTCGAATACATGAATAGGCCTAATCCATTGCTTATGGCCTGATCGCACGAGTTCAAAGATCACTAGTTGCACGAAATAGTCAAACACAGCCACAACGTGATTCTGCTAAGAACGATGCCGAAAATGAGACTTTTACAGAATGAAACAAGCCTACCACGAAGCTGCGCAATCTGTCGAGTTCTATCCGGTTCCTTAATTTGTCAGACACGATCAAAGAAAAAACACATTTCGATGGAATAGGACGAAGATTTTTTATATATGCAGTTTTCTTCAGATCATTTTCTATGCACGCAAAATCTGGTCTGTGAGGCTATTCACATCAGATTTAGCAAGCTCCTAATGTTGAAAAAATACAAGTATTTTCAGTATACTTTTTCATAGTATACCTCAAAGTCGGTAGTTTTGAATCCTCATGGATGCGCTACTGTATCCACTGGATTAAAAATTGTCGTTGCTTGAGGCTTGTCGGCATCTCTGTTATTTTTTTGTCTGTTTTTATGTTACTGCATAAATTGCCTTTGTTTTTAGTTGAGTGACGTGCAAGTAGGTAAGATGAGAAGGTCTCGTCATTCGGCTTATTCAGTCAAAAAAAAACTGTGCCAAAAGGCAGTGGATGCTATCCCGGATTGTATTAGATTACAATTATCTGTCCGATCTCTGGAGGATACAGTTGGTTTTTGGATTGTTCATCATTTGCGGATAGCTTCACGCATCGAATGTATAACCACAACGAATATCGAAATCAACATACTAGATGACAGCGCTCTAGGGATAGCAAACTGATATTCAGTAATCGCAAAGATATAACTTTTCAATTTAAGCAGCATTTTTAAATTAAATCAAAAAAGTTATCAGTCAGCCAAACTGCTGTATTATTATCCAATCTTACACAATTTTCAACCGATATGACGGCCTGTTCACGTAAAAAAGGATTTCAAATTGGACATCCCTCTTACATAAAAACTCAAAATATCAATTCGTCTGATAAGTTGAACATTCATCTTTGTTATTGAGGCTTGGTTTCATAGATTTTATTAATATGGCCGCTCTCTGAAACGTAGGTTAATGCTGTTTGTATCCAAACGGCTATGATTTTTTGCGACATTAGTAAACGGGAAAACGCTATGTTAGGAGCGCAACTTAGGTGATGTATTGGTACACTTGAGTCTTTGTTTGTGGCATGTTCTTTAATGCGTGTATGCGGAGTGAACGGGACTGTACTCCCGATATAATTGTTTTTACCCTTTCTTGCATGTTATTTCATACACTACCATAGCTCTCAAACAGATGTTGTTGTCAGCAATAACGCACTGATTCAATTTACACTTATGTTTGTAATGTGATTTTCACATTAACAGCTTTCCCGTTTAACCAGTCAAAATCATAGCGTTTGATACAAACAACATTAACCTACGTTTCAGAGAGGCCATATTAATAAAATCTATGAAACCAAGCCCTCAATAACAAAGATGAATGTTCAAACCATTTATCAGACATTGATATTTTGATTCTTTATTAGTTGTCAAAAGATGCAATTTGAAAATCCTTTTTACGATGAGACAAGGGCCGTCCATATCGGTGTAAAAAATTTGTAAGATTCGGACTAATAATACAGCAGTTTTGGCTGACTGATAACTTTTCTTATATGATTTAATAGCAAACTGACATCGAAGTCGCGATTGCTACATATCCATTGGTAACAAAGGGATGCCAGGCGGAGACTCTAACAGAAATGCACAGCGGATAGCACGGATATCCGTCAAAAACAACGAACCAGATATCGGTTGGATATCAAACATATCCGCTTATAAGATACCTTGGGATAAAAATTTGTTATCCGCGGAGATATACTGGATATCCATAGCGGCTCCTGCGTAGAAGTAATGGTCGTGCATCCGTTCAGCCGTGAAGATCCGTGGATATCTGGAGAAACTATAAGATGCTGATCGGGTATCCGTTTTGTCGGAGGGGTGCGATTTAAAGAAGGACTGACGACATGCAGTGCTTCAGCATCATCATTGTACGTAACTTAGCTATGGTACAATGTAGACGAAAGTAGACAGTAATGATTTCTCGTAATGATGATATCTGCACATGCATGTGACAGATATTTTAGAAGTCTAATTATCGTTATGTCTACATGTGTATTCATCTACCACCATTGCTGCCCACTGCGATTTCTTGTTTTTTTAGATTCTCTCATTTTCTAATACCAGCATATAAAAATATCTTTAAGAACCTCAGAGCCCTTATCGAATGCTTAGAAGCGCGTGAATTTTGGTAGCCTATTTTGGCTTCAATTCATAAATAACAATATCAAGAAAATAACAAAAATCATTGAAAATCATAGCCTGAAAGGGAAGTGACATCTCCTGATATCCTTCTATTCCTGTTCTTTGTCCTGTTCATATTTATTACTGTTGTCAAGTTTTTCCTCTAATTTTTGCTCACTTGGTGTGAGGCCTATATTTGCTCTGCTGTTATATCCCTTTACAAAGATCTTATTGACAATAGGTCCATTGCTTCGGATATTGTAACTTCCATACTGTGCTCCCCTCCACATCCTTGTCTAATTTCACATTCCAAAAATTAGACCTAAACAATTTCTCAGTTTCAATTCCACAAGTCCTTCCTTCAGTTTCATGCATTTTCAAGGAATGACATGCCTACTTGACGATCCCGTGAATAAGCCAAAGAATGTAGGCAAGGCCTACTATTCAAGTCATGTCGTTGCCGCATTCCCCCTGATAAACGGGGTGATCACTTCAAACTTTTCGGTCTCATTACTTGACATGACATACACTAGATGGCAATTTTCTAATTAATCGATTCGAACATTCCTATTTTTTTTTTTTTCGCAAATTATATTTCGATTACGATGAATGTTTCCAGATGACAGAAAATTACCCCTGAGATTAGCTCATTTATAGTGTGATGATCATTGAAACTTAAAGCAAATTATCTTGACAAATAATTCTAGCAGTGGATAACATTGAATTGGAAGAAAGCATGATCGCCATATTTCTGTTGTGCAAAATTTACCATGAACCGCTGTCTGAACTAAGATTGTAAATCTTGGGCATCATTTTGATATAGGCCTATTTGAGTCCATGTTACCTTTCTCTTTGAGATAGGCGCTTTATTCCATACATAAAATTGTTGAGAGAACTTCTGACCGTATATTTAGATATTGATATACCGCATTGCATTATCGATCGTTTTTGAGTCAAATATACCAAATGCGTCAAATTGTTCGGAAGCGTCAGGAAGTTTTCAGAATTTATTTCAAAATATACGAACTGCGTCAAAAAGTCTGACTTCAATTTTCATTTACTTCAGCTTGAGTCAAATATACTTATTGCGTCTAATATACCATTTGCGTCATAAAGACCGACTTGCGTCACGTCACGTATCTGAAGTGACGAATTCAGTTGGTAAAAATGGTTTTCTGCGTCAAATTGTCCGACTTGCGTCATTGAAAATCTCCATTTCAGCTTCTAATGGAATACGTTGAACTTCTTTTGGAGGTATACACAAGTCCAAGCCCCAAAGCAGAGCTTGCTTTTCTGTCACGGATAGTGCGTATGATGACATATTTATAATATGTTTATCCAAGTCAGTGGTCTTGTTAACTGGAGCATACGCTTTCAGAATACCGTGAAACTTCCGATTTTCTGCTGTTCTCAGCTTCTCCAAAACAGACGCAGTAAATTTGATGTAGCGACAGAACAGTAAAACGGACAGATAATCCATGCAAGGTTTCAAATCGGAGATTGAAAGAGTAAGCAGACGAATTCTTTCTCTCGCATCACTTTTCTCCATCAGAAGGAACCGTTCACACACTTCCTTTGTCGGCTGTAGACGATTGTACATCACTTTGTCTCGAAGATGTTTAGTGTAAACACCATCAGCAAGACAATTTTCAATGAAACTCTCCAAAATCTTAGCTTTCTTCTAGAAAATTCTTTAGCATAATTAATTGTCGGCTTATTATTGTTGTCATTGTCATCTCCAGTGTCCGCTTGACTTCATGTGATTTCATCTCCAGTCATAGATCTTGTACCTTCATTCCTGTGTAACGCGTGAAGCAGAGCAGGCGAAACATGTCGCGTTAAATACATCTTCGACAATGAAAGCGGTTCTCATATTTCTGTCACTTCATTAGTCGAAGTCATTTAAACTCAATCTCAGAAACCAGGCTATTCAATATTTCATGATAATAAGGACTTCTTACATGTTATTTTATCATTCATAATAGGATCCGGGATCAGGGTGCTTGAAAAAAACCCGGCTATTTGCAATCCCTAGTTCCGCTACAGTTAGGATGCAGTAGACTTTGTAAGCGTCATACAGGAATAATTAGATAGAAGCAATAAAGTTGCTACCAGGTGCATATTCCTAAGTCATTTTATACAGAGCATTTGAATCAATTGAAAAAGCCTGTATCATTATGTATCAATTGTTGGAGTCAGGTTAAACCGGAATTGAAAGGAAAGCATACTACCGGCATTCACACACGCAAAGTGATCATGTATGAAAAAAAATCGCATTGGAATTGTTTGAAATGGGATTTTCAAACCTTTCAAGCCATTCAACCGATTAACCTTGGTTCCTACAATTTGATAGTATTTAGATAAGTCAAGCGTGAGATAAATATAAAATTATGCAACAAAAGATAAGCACAGGTACATTAATCTCTATAGATTACGGCAGCGGTAAGATTGAGAAGTCAAACTTGCAATCTCAAAATCTCCGTAGTTGACCAAACGATGGGAGATTACATTCATATTGAGAAAGGCAAAAGGTAACTCCCCTATGTTTTACGGTCCAATTTCTACTAAAGTCCGCATATAAACCAAGACAAGTACTTCGCCGTCCCGCGCCTTGAAAGGTCCCTAGAACTAGTGGACGTTTAGAAATTTATCGGAAACGGCAAAAAATGCAGAAAACTGGCAAGTACACTGTACAAATATCTTGAAATATAACGATAATGAGCTTGACATTTTTCAATGTCTCATCAGCTATATACAGCAAATTTATTTACCGAAATAACTAAATCATGAACAAAATAAGGTGTAATGATTTATTACATAATCAACAAAATGCATTACGTGTAACTGAATTTCATAAGCAATTTAAGTCTATGATGGAATTTGAAGGGGTGTCGGGCTTTGAACTAGGACAAAAGGGTCCTATTTCTTTTCGATGAATAACCACAAAATTTAGTTTTTGAACTTCACTTTATTGTCATTAGACTTTCAGTTATTATGCAGTGACGGTTTTTGATAGTCAAAACAATGATTCCATTACTGTCGTGAAGTAAAAACTATGTAGCATAATTTGAATGAATGCTGATCATCAAAATGTCACATTTTAGTTCATAAATTATGTAATTTGATTCTGAGGATATGGAGGATTCGCACTTTACAGAAGCTACATGTACAGGGTGTTAGCGATCTTCCCGCGGATTTTTGAAGTCTTTCATCTAGGTCACAAATATTGTGTTCATTACGCATAATATCATAGATAGCTAGGCTGGCGTTGTTCGCATGGTATATACAGTATGTAGATAGATAGCTATGATGAGATAAAATTTAAAAATCAAACTCTTCCTCCACATAACCTTAATCTCATCACTTTGAGTAAGACTATTGCAAGTGCATGTTGATTGTTGAAATGAATTACAAGGACTTGACGAACGAAGAAATTGCTTCTATAGTGTCCTTTTCCGTTACTTATAACTGCGAAAAGGCTAGGCGATTGTTTGAGGAGAAATTTCACAAGACCCCACCACCAGCAAGGACATTATTGGATTGGAAGAAGAGATTCATGGAGACATCATCCGTTGTTCCACGCAAGCCTATTAGAGACCACAGTGCGAGAAGAGTATCGGAGGAGAAGAGAAATGCAGTCCTGAATGCATTTGGTGATGATTCAAGAACGTCTCAACGAAAAGTTGCACAAGAGGTGGGAGTATCCCTGTTTACGTTGAACAAGGTATTGAAAGAAGATGGTATGAAACCTTGGAAGCTTACATCTGTCCAGGAATTGAAAGACAGTGACGAGATTGATCGACTTCAATTTTGTCGATTTATCCTCGAAAGACAAAGAACCGATTCGAACTTCATACGCAAAATAAACTTCAGTGACGAAGCGAGACTTTTCACGTCAACGGGACAAGTTAACAGACATAGACCATTTCATCTACGCTCATGATTAATCCCATGCTGTTGAAGAACACTTTATGAAGTCTGTCGGAATTACGTGGCTGGGCGTATGTTATCGCCCTATTCATGGTGTGGTCTTATCAAATAAATTGATGGAACAATGGACCTTCTGAGAAATATCTTAGCATTGTGATGGAGGAAAGTTATCCCGTTGTTGACACAAAGATGGCAATCGGACCTGAACTCTATCAAACAAGACGGTTGATCACACTTCCCATTTCGCGTTAATAGTAGCCAATATGCCTGAATGATTAACCTTCCAAATCGATGGATTGGACGTTCAGGTCCAATATCGTGGCCACAAGAAGCCCTGACCTGTCTGTGATATGATTCGTGGTTGTGGGGAGATATACGCAATAAAACTTTATAAAACTTCCAAGACCAAGGGACAATAAGAGAACTTTCGATTCCAAACTGATCAATCTATTGGAAAGTATCGAGCTATCGACCATAAGCCGCGCATATGATCAATTTTCTTCGGCGATGCTCTGACGCTGAGCAGAATGGAGGGCATCAGTTTGAGCAGTTTTTATGATACCAGTACGAAAATGTGCTTTGTTAAGTAATATAATACCTTTTTGCTATGGTTTAAAAAGAGTGTTTTTGTCCATTTAGTAACGACCACACTCGTTATAGATGGTTTTCTAGCAGAAAAATCCGAGTCGAGGTTCCGAGTCTCTCCATGTATCGCTTACTTCCAATCCAATAATGTCCTTGCTGGTGGTGGGGTCTTGTGAAAATTTTCCTCAAACAAATCGCCTAGCCCTATTTCGCAGTTATAAGTAACGGAAAAAGACCACTAATAGAAGCAATTTCTTCGTGTCGTCAAGTCCTTTGTAAATTCATTTCAAACAATCAACATGCACTTGCAATAGTCTTACTCAAAGTGAGTGAGATTAAGGTTATGTGGTAGGAAGAGCTTTGAGTTTTGAAATATCAAGTGATTTTTAAATTTTTATCTCATCATAGTATCTATCTACATACTGTATAAGGTATACCATGCGAACAATACGAGCCAGCCTAGCTATCTATGATATTATGAAGTATATGAACACAATATTTTGGTAGACCTATGATTGAAAAGACTTCAATAAATCCGCGGGAAGAGTCGCTAACACCCTGTAATTAC
>CAJQUW010011220.1:0-19732 GCA_907163375.1 Prostheceraeus crozeri
ATAGAAAGTCTAAAGTGTACTATTATCTACTTCTATGACATAGATTATGCATAAGTCGATTCTGACGATGATATCCATAGACATAGCATTGTATTGCAACAGTATCAATTTGTACAACATTTTCGTATGTAACGATTTTCAGTACACGCGTTTACCTTTGAAACTGAAGCAGGCTACTAAATCGACAACGCAGTTGTCTCTGAGTCCGAAAGGTATACCTGAGTTAGTTTTGAATAACTAAATCGCATGAACATGTGTATAATGCGTTCCAGATGTACATGTAGCCTAAGTTATCATATTCACATGGGCAATTGACCGGTTTTCAGAATGGCTTCATGTGCATTGAACAATCGATTTAAGTGAACATTATTTCCTTTTAATTGAATGTGCTTGTGTGTCTTGAGTTGCACAAATTACCTTCAACACGTCGCATTCCAAGGACATGCTCCGGAACTCTGCACCTCTAGGCTGACAACAGCGAGATGTTTACGAGAGAGATATAGCAGGAACGCGGCGAGCAGGATCATTCTGATATCAGTGCCCTGCCTCTTCTGCACAAACTCTCGCATCATTCGCCATTTCTGTGCTCTTATTGGTCGTCTTCGGTGACCGTTCCTAGTATCTCATTGGTTGTGTACAGTAAAATATGATGTTGTGGACTAAGAGGTGTACGTCACTAGCAATAGTGGTGGGACTTCTGTATAGTTTGCGTCAGTTTATTTCCATGCTCTTAATAAGCGCTATTTCATTTCTGCTAGCACAGGTTGGCCTCCACGAAGCATTCAACATTGGCTATTTGATGGGCATGGGATAGAATCCCCAGCGTCATGAAAACATATTGTTTAGGGAGTGACAATTTTTCCTTAACGGTAGCCCTTCAACTTTTCTTTACGGCATTTGGACAGTGCTGGACTCTGTAGAAACACACGCTGACGCCATGATTGAGCATTGCCCGAACCTGAGTCAACACCGAATCACTGCTCATCCCTGCGACATGGATCCAGAAAGTCGCCCACTGCCTGCGAGGATCGACTTATTTTGGAAAGAATGCAGGTAGGGACTTATGTAAAGCATAATGTTTAAGAATGATTTTATTATGAATGAAATATATAAAGAATGTGTCGATGCTGGTTTTCTGAAATTCTAGTGAAACATTCTTCATAAATAGGTGTTAATAATATTCTATCGAACAGCTATTTAATTTATGCATGACCTTATGAGGCCATCAATGATTTCTATGATTTCAACTTCTTTCAGCCTAAGACATATAAGCCTGTTCAAAGTTCTCTTCTGTATCTAAAAATACAACCTTTTGCAAACGCTGCCAGAGCTGAAACTCTGAGGAGACTGGTGCCAGTACTTTCTAGAGCTAGCGCAATACTGCAGACTTTAGCATTCAAGCTAAGTCGAACTTCAGTTCCACAAATATGTTCCGGCAAAACTCCAACATATTGGAAGCTCCAAGATAAGACCTCATCCACCTGTGACAGCTTGAATTGCGTTGGTAATCAACACCGGAATTAGAATTGCAATTGAGTTTTAGACTTGCTGCTGAGTTGATTGGCAATTTCTTTGTTATTCTTTTCACGCGCTTAAAGTGATAAATGATGAAATTCATTTTGAACGAAGTCAAAGTTGTCAATGCTCATTAGCACTCGATGATTAGCAATCTTGGTATTGATGACATTTCTTGCATTTATGGTAAAATTAATGCGATTTCATCACCTATGTTGGGCAACTCATTTTGACACGTGCAGGGTGTTGGGACAGCCAACCCGTGACTCACGTTTTTCTTGTTTCATATTATCAAGGTTGACAGCTTTCTAAGAAGCCACTGTTGTTGATTCAAGCCTCGACATTGATCCAATCCCAAGCTCAAACATTTGATCGGCATCCGCAATCAGTGCTTCAGCCAATCCCCATCCATCCGCATCGAATTCGAAAAGCCGCATTTTACCCTCACACAAAGGGATGCATTGTTGATGTGCTGCAATTATCGGATAATTTAATATTTCTCTAGTAATACGATATCGCAATGTTCATTGTAATGTAAGTATTTTGGAGTAACTCTAGGTTGACAAAATATAACATACATGCTGATTGGAATCTAAAATCGTAATAGTGTTTGGAACATGCATAGGACTACAGTATATGTGTCCCATTCCCCCATCATGTATATCGGTATCGCTGAAGTAGTTATGAAGCACACTGGAAGCAAATCAATCACGAGGAAACACGAGCATGTTTAATCGTTTAGTTGAGGGTGCCCCACAACAAGTGGATGCAGGAAGTTGGAGAGAATGCTAGAGAGAGAGGGCCGGCGCCGGCGTCTTCAAAACCAGCTGGTCGGGATGGAGCGGTGGCAGGAGTCTCTGTACCGGCTGACCAAGGCTTTGGTCGTCAGACATCATTTGGTCAACTTGTGCCACTAGACATTATTCAATTTCCACATAGCAAGCACGAAATGCAGGCTTACCGATACTCCGGATGAGCGAGAATTACATATTGTAAATCAAGAGCGATGCAATTATTCGCACTTTGATATCATGTTTGGTGCGATGAGCAGTAAAACGCGTAATGAGTTATTTACTAAACCAATGAGTTGTTGGTCCTCTTTAAAATTTACAATAATGTTAACTACATTTTCAAAGTCAATCAAACATAAACAAATCGAAGACAGATAATCAAAATAATGAACAAAGCGGGAATTGATACAATAGTAATATATGCGTTAATCTAATATATATCTTCAACTTTAAAAGAAGGCTTGTAAGCGGTCAAACTTTCTACGCTATGATTAATTAAGCAATTTATCCTACACTGAATGTCGTCAACGGTCACGTGTCCAATTGAATTAACCGGTCGACCGGCAGCCGGCTCTAACCCTGCTACATTCCATTTCGTTGCGATGGGAGACTGATACTAAATTTAGTCATTCTTATCTGTGCTACGACGTACTCGAAGTGAGGATTTCTACTTGCATCAAACTTCATTACGCGGATACGGTGACTATTTCCTCAAAAAATCCACTTTTCGCAGCGGACTTTTGAGAACTCGCAACTAGAATTTTGGGAATGGGAAATCTCAAAATATTCAATTCTTGATATGTGATTTTGAAGGAATATAAGCCAACCTGTTTTCATATCATGTTCTATTATCCATATGTATAAATTTTCGTTGTAGCACAGCCTTATTTAATGCGAGTATTCATAGAGAAATTTCCATGAATACTCGCATTTTGATAACGCTGTTTTGCAACGAAAACTAATGCTAAAAATAATAAAACATCATATAATAACAGTTTGGCTAATATTCATTCAAAATCTCACGATTCAATGTTAGAAGACAATTATCCTCCGAATGAGTGAATCATTAGGATGGTCGAACATTTTAGATGTAACATGCCTGTCCTTACTTTGACTAAAATTCATGAAAGTCAATTAAGAATTTACATGAAGTCTCACTGGCGGGTCGATGTATCGAGTTTGGCTGACTTCGAGGTCGGTTTTCATCAACGATGACGTGATCATCCGTTGAATTCGACTGTCAGCCTAGTCCGGGAGCTAGCGTGAAGTTGTGCAGGAAACGAGGTGGTACATAAAGCTTTCACATAGCATAATACACCTCTAACCTACTGCAAAACTTTGCGTCTGCCGGATCAGATCATTTGCTTTTCAGAAATAGAGATGATAACACAATCCTATGTATTTCCAGTGGTAAAATTGTGACATTTAAGGTGTTGACTCCATTTTTTCGAATTTTTGCTCATAAAGTTACACAAATTGATATTTTGTTGAACTGGTTATTATAGAAATCATCTACAGATTATGATCTTTCAAATGAGTTATCATTCAGTGACAGAGCATGAAGTAAAGTGCACAAACAGACACTTTTCGTTGGTGTAACTGCCAATTTTAACATAGAAATTTCAGGAAAATTGTTGATATACTTTTACTTCATCCTCTGTCACTGAATGATATCTCATTTGAAAGATCATGATCTGTAGATGATTTCTATAATAACCACTTCAACAAAATACCAATTTGTGTAACTTTTATGAGCAAAAATTGTGTTATCCTCTCTATTTCTGAAAAGCAAATGATCTGATCCGGCAGACGCGAAGTTTTGCAGTAGGTTAGAGGTGTACTATGCTATGTGAAAGTTTTATGTACTACCTCGTTCCCTGCACAACTTCACGCTAGCTCCCGGACTAGCCGTCCTACACATGGTTCAACAGTACACAATTAATGTAAGCTAGGTGCCATTTATTGTGAATTTGTTGATGAATGAAGTTTTATTCACCTTGCATGAAAATCTGTCTTTTATTGACCGTGGGAACAGATGCAGTTCATAGCTTGTATTGTAGATTAATAATCGACAGATTTACGGAAAATTAGCCACAAGTGGCATTTGATAATATTTTCTATCAGACTAGCTTTGAGAGAATGTCACTGCTCTACCAATTGTCGTCCGCTTTATCTTGTTGAACAAACTGTGATTTTATGACCACTTGAAACTGTTCAGTAAAGCATAAAACTGTCCTGAAATTAGGTATGGAATTAACGTATGGAAGCATGCTTCATTTATTGGCTGAGACTTATGCTACATGATAATTTTGTATTACATACAGTCATGTTTGTGACTTCCTACAAATTCAGAATAAGGTCTACAAAATAATTCACACTACCCGTAAACTTCGGTAGATCTCCTTCAGCAGCATACTGTTGACAGAAGCGGTTATAGAGAATTTAACCCGAGCTGCTATGTCATTATTTTCTGCATAGTTGTGTACTGCGAGCGATATTTGACAAAAATGGAGAATGAGGAAATTTTACTCCCTAACAGGATAATAACAAGTAAAATATCTAAAGCACTACACTGCAAACCGCACGATACCAAAGATAGGCTGCCTACAAAACCGCTGATGAACACTGTTGCTCGTGTTCAGACGCTACGAGTATGTTTGACATTTTTATTGAGTAATCAAAGCTTATGAGCATGAGGAATAGTGCATTGATACATCCTCCTATTCTGGTTTCGATCATAGAGTAAGTACATTAGGTAGTTTAGCAACTTGGTACTAATTTAATCTCCAATGTGTATGCAGTTTCGATTTTATTAAATGAACTTGAGGGGGATATATAGATATGCAAATTTTTGCAGTTTTGAAAAAACTGCCACGGAATTGAGTGATCATGATTGTAATGCAGAAGGAGTGATGGTATTTTACAGATTCTCAGTGTGATGACTGCCTTGGATATTTAATGTTTGTTAAATTAGCAGTTCGATAGGTTTCTATTACATTCATGCTCAACCTCAAAAGTATTTCCTTACGCGTGATCATATCACAGGTAATGTCACTGGCAGAGAAAAATCACATAATCAAAGACAATGATTTCAATTGATTTTGAAAGATATAGTGGGTTCACATCGCTATTCAGATTCAAGAAATGAAACATGAATTTAGTGAATCATAAAATCATGCCGGTGAAAATTGAATTAAAAATTTGAAATTTTACCCAAGAAAGTACGAATAATATCGCGACACTTTCATTATAATGCAATTCATGAAATTCCCTTGATAATCAGCTTCATTTCCGCTTAGTTAGGATGCTTATTAACAAATATTCATTCCTTTTGATATCCAACTTGTATCATACTACTTATATAGGAGCGTCATTTCGGTAGTATATAAATTGGCAAAATTTTGACTTTTTTAAAACTGCTTCACAGGAATGTAATCTCCGCAAAAAAACTGAATCTTTTAATATAAAAATTTTCAGCGTATTCAGATGATTTTTTGAGTCGACACTCTCCTATATATCCCTACTTTGTGATCCCCAATATGTATGCAGTATCTATTTTATTGAATGAACTCGAGTTGATACTCAGAACCACCTGCAAGATATGCAAATTGTCGTCACACTTTTGACGAAATCTACACGTAATTGACTGATCATGATGGCAATACAGAAGGAACAATAGTGTGTGTATGTTATTCTCTTTCTCCGTTTTATGACAACATTGGAGAGGCAATGTTTGCTAAATTAGCAATTCGATGGGCTACTATTACATCAATTCTCAGCCTTATTAACAAAAAGTATTTCCTTCCACTGATAGAGCAATATATCATGATCAAAGACAGTAATCGCAAACAGCTTTAAAAAATGTAAATGGGTCCGCATTACTTCAAGAAAAAAAATCAAACACGAATTTAGCGAATCATAAAATCATGCCGTGAAAACTGAATTAAAATCTTGAAATTTCAGCCAATGACATCACAATAAAATCTTTACTTTTCATGAACACTTCTGTTATAATTCGATTCATGAAATTTCCTTGATAATCAGCTTAATTTCCGCTTAATTAAGATACCTGTTAGTAAATGTTCATTCCTTTTGATATCTGATAAGTTTCACATTACTTATGAATATCATAACTTAATTTAAATGATCATAGAATAAGCTACATATACATAGCAAGCGAATTACAGAAATGTCATGGATGAAAATAAGAATTCACAGACATCGTACAGGGGGAAGAGTGCAGGCGGATATCATTGATCAATTTTGATTAAGTGAAGGTCTAAAAACACTAATGCACCATTTTTCTTTGCTCTCACTATACGATCGATCACAAAGATCGATAGTCCTTGACCTTAACTTGTTGTCTGTGCACTCGCGTCCTTGATCTTAAAGTGTCTCCCGTCTGCCCCACATAAAGAGCGCAGAAACCTCTGCATTGTAGCAGGTAGATCAAATTTTTCGAGTTGCAATCCATGTTATGTTTTATTAAAAAAAGTGCTCTCTTTGTTGTTGCGTTTATAGTTGAATATTGTCCCTGTTATAATGGACCCGCAGCATTGGCATCGGGAATCCTCGCATTGTTACAACAATGATTGCTATACGATTATTTTTTGATAATATGCGCAATAGAGACGAGGGTTGCCGATAGGATATTCTTGTTCTACGAGTATATGATTCGAATGTATCAGTGAACCTCAAACTTGAAAAGGATGAAGTTATCATGCACATTACACTGTATTTTAGTAATCAGGATAATATCTAAAGCCCTCCCCCTCCCTCATGCTACACCGACAAGATACAGTCTGAGAAAGACAATATTGATTGTCAGGGATGACGCTACTGCACTAACTGCATTTCCTCTGGAGAATTGAAAGCTCTGGAATCTGTATAATTGTCTTCATATCTGAGACAGATGAGTGGCTCTATAAAAAATTGATTGTTTATCTTCCAATCCGCTTTCCAGAGACTGGTGCTGATACTTTGGCGCATTACTCTTCAGTTCTGTGTTGTATTTCACCCATTTGTAGGAAATTAATCGCGTTCAATTTATTAGCACCGTGTGAAAATTAGTATCTTCCTGAGAACGGGGAATCCGACGCGATGCTGCGCCATTGACAGTACATGAAATAACTGCCAACCGCTTCTGCTGGTTCGGTTCATTCAAATATTTTGTACTCTGTCTGGAGAATTTCTTGACACAAATAATGTCTACACTGTAAATCGCTCAATACCAATCACATACGAAGGATGCATACCAAAATATTTTTTTGGTATATTTCTGCATTCTCTTGGTATATATTTGTATGCTTTTCGTATGTTATTTTAAATGTGGTATGCTTTACATACTAAAGCCATACTAGCACAATGTTAAAAGAAAGCATAAATCATGTCCAAAGTATCTTGATTTAAGGCCTTTTGTCAATAAAGATCACACTAATGTTACTACTGTTCTGCAAGTAGTGAGATAATGACATTCAAGAGTCATTCTTTCAATACTGAATTCGATTTTAATACACGTAAGTCTAAGGCATTTCATGAATAATCAATAAGATTTCAACCATCAACAATTATACATTATGTAATTTTGAAATTAAGCACATTATTAATCCGAAATAAAACGTATTATAATTCATGAACGCAAAAATAGTCATGTTTGAGATATATACATGATTTCACTAAAGATATCGTTTAGATGAAATGATGTTTATCAACTTGGGTCATAAAGTAGGGTTAAATAAACGTCCTGTTAATGTTGCCAGACAAGTAGCATCGACCGCATATTCGTGGAGCATAAAATTCATAATAAATCTAATGTACTCAAATATCACTCTAACAAACAAAAAATATTCACCTCTTGTATTACCGAAAAAAGTTATTTGACAGTAGTATGCAATATATACATATTTTTTGCTATGCGACTTAAAGCTGCACATACCGAATGGATACCAGAGGCATACGAATAAGGATGAATTTCCATCGGGTCTCGCATATAAAACATACCAACAATTCGTATTTCAGTGTAAAACAGCCAATCACAGATAGAATAGTTCGTATCGCTACATACCAATCACATACTAAAGTAAGTGAGATGTGGTATGAAAAACATACCAGATCTCTGTAGACATACCAGAATCTCGTATCAGATGTTGGTTTCAAATTGTATGTAATTTTCGTATCCAGCAATTTACAGTGTAGTCACAAGCCATTGGTGAAAAATGCTCTTTAAAAATATTGTCACAAATATTGATACTCAGCTGAATTACACACAATGATTCCGTGCAGCGTATTTACCAGAATGTCTGAGCAGCATCGCAGACTTAAAAACTGCGTGCACCGAGTCACCTTATCCCCGATCCACACACACAGATTGACTGCATCGTCAAAAATCAGCGATCTGTGATCCTTCACAGATTAACAAAGGCGAATGTCCACAAGATTCTTAATCTAGTCGGATCATCTTATCACGCCATTTCCGACATGCTTGCACTTTTTGGAAAATCAAATACAAACCACAACATGGCCTGAAGCGCTGAGGTCGAGGCATCTGAAGCGAAATATCTGAGGCTGTCCACATCCGCTCGACCAAGACAGTGTTTGTGTACAGATAGAGTTATTTTTTGACTGTGTCTCAGTCCAGTTTTGCTAATTTCTTTCTTTCCTTGATTATTACTTTTCGTTCTGTAAATTTTATTTTGTATTTTGACTTTCTAATTTTTACATGTATTGTTCCTTTTCCAGCGCTGTAATGATTGTAGGCCCTATGCTATCTTGTTTCTTGTCATTCGCTCGGTAATTAACCGTCGTACGAACTGTGATTGGTCACTTGTACAAATGCATGAGGCAGTGTCCGAGGTTGTCTTTGATCCTTGCTCATTGGTGACGCGAATATTTATTACTCACGATTGTACCGACATTTTTCATTCCTCTGCTGTAGGTTGTTTAAAGAGGCAGCGAGAGTTGACAATAGATGCTATGACTGATGTCTGAATTTTGAATTGAATCTAGAATGTAGTCTAAATGCATGTACTGTATGTACTACTGTATGGTCAATACAATAGTTGGCTCTTCCGAGCTTCGGCATTTTGATTTATTTTCAAGAGGGTTGAAAAACGGCCATTGATATAACAGATCACGGGTTTGAAAGTGAAGTAGTCATGTTTATACTCTTGGCCAAATGAAGGATCTGTCTCGAAGTAATTGCTTGAGCCATTATTTGAATATTTAGCATTTCAACAAAAGGCCGCGGAGGTGTTGTCTTCTCAACAAAGGTGCACATAGTACGGATTGCTTTCTCGGATTCCAGATTAAGATAGCTGGCATAACCGCGACCGCATTACATTGTGTTATTTCAAAGCTTTTTGTCCGTACAATCGGTTATCGTCAGGTGAAAGCTTTTGTACATTTTGGGCTCCAATCACTATTATGGGACAATGCCAAAACTACAGTTCCACAGAGTCGTGTACATTTTGTTGGAATCCCATCCTCTTGTCGGTCTGATTGTATTGTTCACAATGATATGCAAGCCTGTGGAAATCCTCCAGTCTGTAATTAAAGAAACATGATTAATTGATGATTAAAAATGAAATTAAATCTTCAGCATATGAGATATTATCCCTCAGAGAACTGAGGGGTCCATTGGACCCCAGAACAATATTTTTCTATTTCAGTGTTTGTGCTGAGGATGTATCATCCGCTCATGTCCATGCAAAATCATCATTTTTGACAGTGAATCTGCATGAGCTGTTTCATTAAATCAATTGAATCAGTAGAAGTGTAATAGATAGGCCGAGGGGCTCCACTGAACCTCCCTCTCCCTCAGATCACAGAAGTTTTACTATCAAATGAAAAATGATTTTTGACATATCCAAGATGGTGCATAATGAGTGAAATTCACTGTTAACATCATCCTCGTGCATGTGCGTTATGCTAGAAGATCGCAAGATGTGACAGGTCGGCCTACAAGAACAAATCAGCATAAATTAATGCTCAAAATGAAAACTGTCATCATATTCATAGTTCAACACTGAAAAGAGACTGTTGAAAAAGTTTTCACAGCAGTAATTGATGAGATTGAGATCTCCACTGCATTTTTGAGGCTCTAGAAGTAGGCCTATTTCCGATAGGTATGAATAAATGAAGAAATGGACAAATGTAGGGGTTACGCTGCACGGATTAAATCAATTTCATTAAAGGCAACTATCTGAGGCTTTATTATGACAGAGAATATCGTAAAGCCGCCTCCTAGTACAACTGATACTGTGCTAAATGGCGTTGACTTATAAAAATATCATATTTTCACGTGTGGATACTGAGAAGGCTGAAAGACACTCAAATGATTAGTTATATCGGCCTGCTTCACGCAAACATCATTGTCTAACTTAGATTCAACTTTTCTAATGCTTTGATGTCGATTAGAGCAGATAAGCTAAAATTTGTAAAATGGGTGCACGGGCAACTGGTCTCAGAGGGTGTGAAAAATCTAAGGTCTCTAGGGGTGAATATCCTAATAATGAATGAGAAAATTCGCATGAAAAATTCAATGAAAACATCAGAAACCATGGAATTCAAACTATTTGTCGGCTTGTGATTTTGTCAACAGCCTTTTATGAATATTTACACTTGTGATGTTTGAGAATGTCTGCAACAATAAGCGATCCATTATGAATTCAAGGGAAACAAACATTGAAGCACCCAAAGAATTTAAGCTTTGATATTAATGCATTCTTATTTAGGTGGCGACAGACGAAAGACGTAAAACAGAATACAAGGATTATAAAGTTTCTGAAAAAGATGAATTTTGATGCTATTCATGAAGACTGTTGATAGACAGACGAAGGAAAGAATGTGAACAGACTTTCACCTTCAGAAGCAATTGAATTGTATGATGCTTCCATACACAACTAACTTTGGCAAAATATCACAGCAAAAGAATAACATTTCAAAGGCCACAATAACTCAGCTTGAATATTACCCAGATGAGAATTCGGGACTGATTTATGGAAAATGTAGAATTACAAAACACTGCGGAGTTTGATGGATAACAATGCCTTGAGTCCACATTGAATGCGCGATGATGGATCATAAAATTACAAAATAAATCTTCATTTAGTGTTTCATATCCTTCGACAAGATATCTTTGAATTTGTGAGCTTGCTGCTTTTTATGTCTATTTAAATAACTTTGCATTGTTTTCATGTACTTAGTATTAACAACTTATTTCACGTTCAAGCAAATTCAAACCATCGGCTTTTTTTCTCGGAAATGTCCTGAGTCAAAGAATGCACTTAAGCGGTTATAATGAACATGAATTTCGTAGAAAAATTGTTTGCATCATGTACAAGAGAATAATTAGATTTAAGCACTGAAAAGTGTGAATATTACTTTACGTTTTCATATGTCATTACTTTGAAGCATTATGCTGTTGCGATATTTTAAGCACCTCGATCTTTGAAGTCAATTTATTTGGCCTTTTGAATAGTTAGACATTCAATAGTCATTGAATCAATAGTTAATTTTTTTCTTAGCTCGTCTTTTATACTCTCTCTAATACTTTTAATTCAATAATAAGTGCAAATCATCAGGTTCTGCATGTTTGATTGAATAAGGTAAGGGTGTGAATCGTGTGCGAAACGACAAGAGATCAGTGAAGTGATTGTTCAGCTTGGAGTCGAACTACAAACCTCCACAATGCCTGCTGGTTACTCGCAACGTCAGAGAGTCAATAACATCCATGTTTGCATGCAATATTTAATACATTTCCAGATCGCTAGTCATGCTTGCGGTTTTTCTATGAGTATCAGATATTATTAAGAAGAAAAGTGATAGTGCGGATAGATTTTCCAGTCAATGAGAATATGTTCCTTTTTATAATCAAAACGTCTGACGTTGATGTTAGGATGTTTAGGCCTATACTAGGTTTGTACGAGTATTACTCATCTTGTCTCCTCTTTGGATGAAGAGTAAACGGTATCGAAGACAGCAAAAATGTTAATAAAGTTATCCATCCTCCTGGAAAATGGAAATTGTTCGGACGAAGATGACATCTTGCTATCCTCGAAGAACAACAGCTTCGCTGCAGATTGTGTGGAAAGGGCATTAAATTTTTAAGTGTGGCATGCAGAGTGCATGCAGAAGACTACTTACTTGGTTATCACAGACAGTGGCACTGGCTAGTGATTTGTGCTAGTTTACCATTTGTTAGGTTAGTGATACAATTACAATGCAAGTGGCTTATATAGGTTCCTATATTCCAGTGAGTATATCCTTCTATGCAATTAGAGCCAATTATCCATAAATGGATCACCATGCTTCTGTTTTAAAGGCAAGTGTATAGAGCTCTACTTTGGGGAAAATATAGAGACATGTGTGCAGTAGGAAATTATATAAAAGCAACAAATCGTGCAGTTTTATCTATGGGTATTGGGTGCTCGTAATCAATGACGTTTTGACAGTCGAAAATATCTCACCGGAATGCACGGATTGTTCAAATTTTGAACATGCTCAATATTTGAACATCCTCCTAAACTTTTGGGAATTATATACCCTTAGAATTTGAAAAGAACACTTTAAAAACTAAATTGACATATAATATCAATAAGTTAAATACCCAGACTTTGAATTTCCATGACTCTACTTTTGGAATTAAGTCAGAACCCTACTGTTTCAAGGATTGCATATTCATATAATTGAAAATCATCCAGGATACTATCCAATTGCGATAAAAGTTGATATGCTAGTTACAAGTAGTATGATATGCAGTAAACGTAGTAATATAATTTAGTCCGTGCAATGAGACAAATATTGTCTGATAGTACGAAACATCAGCCAAAATTCTGATGTAGCTGATAAATCATCTTGTAAGTGTCTGCTTGCTATTGGCAATGCATGTAGCAGCGAAGTCAAAGAGCTCAAAGTGGAACGCACAGCATAAAAAAGAAGATGAAGACAGCAGAAGAAGCTGTACGCCAAAGGGACGAAAGGATCGAATAATTACTTTCAACATTCACGAAGAACAACACGGACAACAGGACTTTTTCACACAGAAAATTTCAAATCGCTCGTTCAATAATGCACAAAATTAATGATTCATTCATTTATTATTGCTTCAAATTATACAGTTGTGAATTGGCTTCGACTTGATTCTCACAGAAACAAATGGCAGGTGGGAGCTGTCTACACATTTGGCTGCTGAGTAGCTTGGAACTCCAATTTTCAAGCAGATTATCGGCTTCTGTTTCTAGCGATGAAAACGACACAAATCAGCTGTCAAGCTGTCTAGTTCTCATCCTGTTTCTGACAGATTCCATCAATGTTTATGAAGCGTGAAGTGTGAAACTGTGAAAGTTCGGAGCTTCAATTGTAGCGAAATACATGTATTTATAGAAACATTGCTCGGATTCCAAAGGAAGGATCCAGTGAACCATTGGACTATGTCCTATGGAAGACACTCAGAGAGCCCTTCTGATAATAATGATGATCTCTAAAAAGAGCCAAGCATCAATTATTTAGATGTATAAGTGCAGTCATAGAGTAGGGATATATAGGTAGAGTGTCGACTCAAAAAAGTATCTTTATACAGTGAACATTTTTATATGAAATTATTCAGTTTTTTGTGGAGATTGCGCTCCCGTGTTTCAAAAAATTATTTGAGCACTTTTGAAAAAGTCAAAATTTTGCAAATTTATATACTACTGACATGGAAGCCCCTTCATAAGTAGCATGAAAAAGTTGGATATCAAAAGGAATGATTATTTGCTAATAAACACCCTAACTAAGCGGAAATTAAGCTAGTTTGCAAGGTAATTTCATGAGACGCATTATAATGGAAGTCTTCATGAAAAAGTCGATATCTTATTTTGCTTCCTTCACTGAAATTTCAAGTTTTTAATTCAATTTTCACCGGCATTATTTTATGACACACTAAATTCATGTTTCATTTCTTGTATCTGAATGGTCATGTGGACCCATTTACATCTTTCAAAGTCAATTGAAATCATTGTCCTTGATTATGATATTTTGCTCTGCGAGTGGCAGGTTGCCTGTGATATGATCACGCTTAAGAAAATATTCTTGAGGTTGAGCATGAAAGTAATAGGAACCCATCGAATTGCTAATTTAACAAATATTAAATCTCCAAGGCTGTCACGACACTGAGAATCTGTAAAATACCATCATTCATTCTGCATTACAATCATGATAAGTCAATTCCGTGGTATTTTCTGCAAAACTGCAAAACTGCAAAAATTTGCATATCTCACATTTGGTAACAATGACCAATTGTATTCACCTGAGTGTATTCACCTTCATCACTCCAAGAATCTTGCTCTCACTCATCATGTTCGTGACGTTTATTCATTTGCATTGTAAGTGGAAAATTACTAATTGCTTCTTTTTTAACTGAACTCAAATTGCAATTATTGGACATAATTGCTTCGATTAGATATTTTCAAATAATATTTTGTATACGCATCAGTTTTTAGATAGGTTCTCAATTTTTTAATGCATTGAATTAAGCGTTTTTTTCTGCTTAGGAGCTGAGCAAAGTTAGTCCTCAATTTTTTTAATCCGGTTGGTCATTGAAAGAACGATTTGAAGATTCATAATCAATGATGATTTGTAGAAATTTGTAGCGGGAATTAGTTGACTTAAAAACGATTTTCAATCAGCAATGTAAAAACTTGTATACAACACAAGAATTGTTCTACAAATGCAATCAATATTGCAATTAATCAAACACTACTTGCGGAGCTTTGTGAGACGGATCTGATGACGATATCTCAGTAATTAATTTTTTCAAAAGTAATGCTCCATTCCTATTAACTGTTTCAATTTTACTATTTTAGCAATGATGAGAGCCAATGAAATACAATTTTTTCGGTAGTAGGACTAGAATGGAAATCAGTTTATTTATTTGTGGTCATTTCAACTGGTTAGCCCTGAGCTGGAAACTCTCGGTGACCCGTGACCCGGGTGACTCGTCGACCCTATGATCCGTGAATAATGTCCCGAGTGTCTGACACCGTTACATTGCAAGCCTTCATGCAGCGCATATTTTAGCGTATAAATGTGCGAGTAATATCGATAGATGAGCTAGCCTTCCAATCCACAAAGCTAGGACGTTTGCATTCAACCAGTCACGCACAATAATTGCAAAATGTGGTGTTGCTCCGTCATGCTGGAAATATCTATTTTCTTGAGAGAAGAAATATCAACTTTTCCTCCCGCAGCTATGTTGTACAGCCGGAGCGCAACGAGGGATGGACAGATAGCTAAGGGAGGAAACGTTTATTTCCTCTCGTTAAACTATGCCATTTTATCTACATCATTTTATGTATTTTTGCTATTTAGAAATCTCATTATTTTCTGTAATATCCACATCCCTGTTAATTTGCCCTGTGAGCATAGAAATAAAATCAGCTATAATGAAAATCGTTATAATATAGATATAGCACTATAGATATAGTGCTATTTAGAAATCTCATTATTTAGAAATAGTTAATTTCGCATTTTGAAATATGTATTTCTATGAAAAACTTGCCTCAATAGATAGTCCTTTTATACATTGTTAACTTGCCCTGTTAATTTCCCGCCAATCATAGAGATAAAAGTGGCATAGTTTAAAACGGTTAAAGGAGGATTCAATGATATTTACTAAGATATCTCGATCGACATCTTGTTAAAATCACTCGGGCTAAAGCCCTCGAGAATTTTAACAAGATATCGACCTCATTATTTCAGTAAATATCAATGAATCCTCCTTTAACCATTACAAAGAATGTAGCTTTTCATTTTGTGACTTTCAGATATCTATTGTTCATTATAAAATTGATGGTTGCATCGCAAAATCTTTGAATGAGGTAATCCATGGACTGTATCGATATCTTGGTAGTCTCTGGCTAATCATAGCCTGTTTATAGACCTCTATGATTTGTCCTTTATAGGACTTTGCATCGGAAAAGTTAACTGCGGGAGTGAAAGTTAACTTTCTCATCCCGTTGGACTGAAAAGTTGATTTGTTCGCCTGGCAGTTTACATGGGAGAGATATCTTTCCACTACCACACGAAATGAAAATGATTCGTTCATCACCTTGTATTCTCGCCTCAATCTGAGGCCACAGCCATTCGGATAGCATTTTAAGGGAAGACGAGCCTGACAGTGTACTATCAAAAACAGTAGCGCAGATTTTAGACTATAAATGTGCGAGGAATATCGATAGATAAGCTTCCAATGTTCCAAGTTGTAGCATGTCTCCAATTCACTGAAAGTTGTAACCATGAACGTTTTTGCCCGGTGTTGAAGATGTTGGCGCAATTGTCCTAGGAAGCATAAAGGCTGGTCATAGTATAAGCCTGTGTTCTAGTACACTAGTAGTCATAAATATAGACCCCTAAAGTATAGACCTAGAATTTGGTCTTAGTAGGCCTAGTACCGGTACTCATAGTATGCCTATATAGTGCGCTAGTATTCCTAGAAACTATGGTCCTAATATACTAAAGGTCTGTCTAGAGGCTATGTAGTCCCAGTAGGCATGAGGCTTCCTTTATATGAGATAGTCAGTTCAAAGTCTTTGAGTCAGTTCGCTTGAATTACGAAATGAATCCGAGCAACAATCACCCAAAGATGCCGTTTCGCTTATGTTCGGTTTTCAGAACATTGCTTGTCACAGCGTTGTATTGTTTACAACGAGCATGTCTGTTCCACTAGTCTCTTTTGCATTATTTCTAAGATAATTTCTTACACAAAATCTTTGTAATTTTGCGAATGAATTTTTCACGAGAAAGGGAAAAACTTGATTAAGATAAGATGTTCACATTCTTCTTTGCGTGGTACGTCACCTCTATGAGTGATAAAAGACTCTAAAATGCCGATAGCTCACTCTGTCGTGAGGAGAATAAGCGAGACTTGATTAGTTATGAGGAGTCATTCGCTTGGAATATTGATCATTCATGAAAAACCTACCGAGGACAGGCTCCACGTGGCATAAAAATGATCTATGAGAATCTATCAAAGAATTTCCGTTTCCAATATATTTTAAATGATTGATAATGGAATTCCATTAAATAAGTATGTAGAAAGGATAGGTCAGAATTTTGGACATCGTCCATCAAACAGAATTGTTTTTGTAGATTCCCTGATAAATTTCATTCGGAGAAAATATTTTCAATTTTTGACGGCAAAATCCACGCAATTCATGTTTTTCTTTACACAAGAGAGCCCCAAGACAAGGAATTAGCTCCAAATCATTTTCTGCTCTTAATCTTCTATTTAACCATTAGGATTGATCAAAACCGCCATTTGGATTCATTGGTTGATTATTGCCTCATAAACACACAAAATGGAGTCCGTCAAAACGATGTGTAGTCATCAGGAATGCAGAATCTGATGAAGTTGGAAAGTCATTTCAACTTATTTGAAAACCTTAAAAGGCGACGAAGTTTGCGAATTATTTTTGCGCAGCTGTAACCAATGAATAGACATAATAAGGTCATACGATGACGATGACAAACAACGATTCAAGGAAGACAACTATAATCATCAAAAGCAATTATTGTTTATGATAAGAAATAACAGAGACAAGAAAATAACATAACCCTCCAGGTATTTTTCGATCTAATTCATGAAATATGAAACGTATGATTCTGAAATTTTCAGTAGCTTATTTTTTGTGTATTTTTGACAATTTCCTGTAAAATTATTAAAATTGGATCACAGGAACGACCTTTACATGATCTTTATTCAAAAGCACTTTCGAAATTTTATCAAATCAGTGAAATTCTTCAGAAATGTTGTCTATGAATGAATTGTTATTGCTTGGAATCACTCATTACGTATAGAATAACTTATTTGACTATAAATAACTTTATGCTTATCACGGTTTACCAATTCAAATTTGAAAATAAGCTGCATATACTACTTACAATGATATTGTAAGTACTTTATAGAGTAATATTAGTTTTTACATCTTTTTTATTACTGTTATGTATTGAAAATATATTCACATGTATATGTTATGTATTTTCTACATGTAGGCAATGTATTTTCTACATGTAGGCATGTATATGTGCCATTTGAAAATAAATATATGGAATACTGTTTTCAAAATTTGTAGAAAAAATGCGTTCTAAACACTATAAAAGATTTTTTGTGAGATTATTACAATGCGAAAACCACCATTGTATTCAGAGAACTTGAAACATGTTTGAGTCAATTTTTGCGATAATCTGATGATAAAATTTCGCTAAAAACATAAAAAAAAAATTTCTGAAAAGAAAACGCATTTTCAAATTTTGAAATGCTATTTATAGCATGAAGACAGTCAAATTAAGTAATGCAAATGGCACCACTGAATTTAGCATGTCCGAAATGTGTAAGGGCCAGCATTTCATAAAATTCGCACATTTAGTTTAGGATATCCTGGGGGGGGCATAAATATGCCCCCCCCACTGCCTGGAAGGTGGCTGAAGGGCCCACCGCCTGGAGGGTTAAACAAAGACAATAGTTGTTTTTGATAATTCTTATTGTTTTCCTTGAATCGTTGTTTGTCATTGTCAGCGTATGAGCTTATTATGTCCACGAAATTTAGCTTCCGATTCAAACGTATATTGGAATTTTAAATTCTCATTTTTGTTTGTGCAACCACCTTAACTTCAATGTCAACAAAGCACTGCGGACTTGGCAAAAATTAATCAAGGAACATCTTGCACGCAAGGGTCCAAGTGCTTATACTCTTAGTCAAACTCGGTCTTTACTATTGAGAAATCTACACTGTAAATCGCTCGATACTACATAAAAACATATACCAAAGTCACATACAATTTGAAACTAACATTTGATACGAGATTCTCGTATGTTTACAGAGATCTGGTATGTTTTTCATATGAGAGTATACTTACTTTCGTATGTGATTGGTATGTAGCGATGCGAACCATTCTATCTGTGATTGGCTGTTTTACGATGAAATAAGAGTTGTTGGTATGTATTAATACGAGACTCCATGCAAATTCGTCTTCATTCGTATGGCTTCCGTATATGGAGTTTTAAGCTATCTAGTGAAAAAATTATATATGTTACATACTGCTTTCATATAACTTCTGTCAATATCAGTCATATACACTATTATGGATAGCGTAGTCTTTAGAGTATTTGATCTAGACCCAATTTGCTGTGAAATCAATGCCGCATGTCATAGTTGTTACTTGTTAACAACATTCATAACAAACCCATAATTAGCTCAATTCCATGAACTAAGTTGATAAACATCATTTCAATTTCAGGAAAACAGCTCGAAAAGACGGTTCGACTAGCGATTCAATAGGTTAATGATAAAAGTAGAAACACGTCTTACCCAAATCGTTCTTCTATTTTTCTTCAATCGGTTTCAATTGACGGTCAGATAACTGCCGTCAATCTTCGTCAGGAAGTTGTA
>CAJQUW010011222.1:0-46369 GCA_907163375.1 Prostheceraeus crozeri
GATGGGATTGCCTCCATGCAACTAATTTGATCTTGATTTTTTCTTGATAAAAACAGCGTCTATAGACTTTCATGAGTGCCCGTAATTATAGAGTGAAGTTATGTTTTGATCTTCAAAGTGAATTCAGGGTTTTTACTCTTGGTGAGGTCTGTGACAGAAGTCGAAGTCAGTCATTCTCCTTTGATCGCTCTGTTGAGGTGAAACATTGCGCGATTTTAGATCTATTTGAACTGAACTAAAAGCTTCAAATATTTGACCTTTGACCTCATCTAATACAATGATGTAATCTCACAGCGACTGATAATCATCGTCTTATTAATGATCTGAACCAGATCTTTCGATTAGTGTATGGATTATTCGCTTTTGTTGTCATTTTCCATTTGAAATAGTGATCTAATGGGAAGTTTGCTGACAATTGGCGTTTTTATGAGCTTCACCTCAGCCCAGGGATGATCTAAGAAATAACACTGATGTTGAATCCCCTTCCAATGCTCTCATTTTTGAACAGTTACTCGCAAACTTGATGCAAAACTTCAACTTTACGCTATTTTGCCGTAAATTAGCGAGATAGCAGTTATACATATCATTCCTAAATACATACTTGCACTAATAGTTACTTAGACTCACTGCATAGCTAAGTGTGCTTCCAGTTTTAATAATTCCCTACACCTGTCAGCTAAACTATTGCAATTATAACAAAGCCCATCTGTTGAGTCAGCTATACTTCTTTAACAATGTATACCGCTGATGTTACTTGAAAAGTGTATACCGATGACGGCTTACAGCCAAGTGATAAATTCTCCAATAAGGTAGACTTGAAGATAATGTGCAGACTAATTTTGGATTTCTGTCTTGTATCCTGTATATACAGGTCGTTCAGCGATCAGCATTGCTCATACATAAACCTCCTTTTAGGTTTATCACAATATTCAATAGAACTAATTTATTAATCATAAATGCAAGCTCAGGCATGTGACATTTTGCTGCAAGAATGATGAACGTAGAGAGGAGAGGGGAGCTAGTATTCAGCAACAACAAAATCAAGATCACTGCAAAAACAATCATAAAGCTTGCTCTGGACATGAGCAGCGGTTTTAATTGTACTTCTGTGTGCATTCATAAATTCGATAGACTTGTCTGAAGTTCTGTAATCTTACGTGTTAATACTAGCACTATCACATGCTTGAGGCAGTTTCATTAGTTAGTATTTAAGTCATTTGACTTACTGCAGTTACTGCATTAACATTTCACTTATCATAGCCAGCAATATTACTGAGTTATTAGAACAACTCCCAATAATTAGTTGCCCAAGAAGTGTAACGTATCTTTATTGCATTTTTCGAGATCAACATGTCCTTGAGTCCGAAGAGCGAGGACTTTTATATTATATCAAAAATTATTTATTATGAATTTCAACACGTTCCTCTTCTTCAGGGATCATTGTGGGATAAAATTGTGGATGAATCGAAATTGAATGAAGCAACAACTTCACGATACACGCGCCAAATCCTGAAAGGACTACAATTCCTACACTTTAAAAATATAGTTCATGGTGCATTGCATACGAGAAATGTTCTTTTCGCGGATAATGATGTTGTGAAAATTTCTGATTTCGGAGTGTCGTATCGATTGAGATGCGAATTGGAGACGGCTGACTCAAATAAAAGTTGGATCACGAACTTTACAGCTCCTGAAGTACTAAATGGAAACAAATGCACCAAGGCATCTGATGTTTGGAGTCTGGGATGTTCCATTGTTCAGATGGTGACAGGTGAGATTATTGAATGCAAAATACATGTATACCTGGTATCTACGTATTCATATTATGACATTTCTGAAAGCAGATGAAAAAGACATTATTATTACATGATATTAAATAATTGTTGTATATACTACATTTTATCTCTACAGATAATTAGGCATATCCATGATACATTTATTTACATATATCATATTTTGATGTTTCTCTTATATATGTATGCAGATGTCCTCAAGGAATTCTCAGATATAGGAATAATTCCCATCTGAAGAGGAATTTCATGAACATAATCTGAGGGCGCGCTACTGTTCTCAGATTATCGTCATTAAAGCCCGAGCTATTCGCATTACAGCCCCAATGAATGCAATCCAAGCTTTAATGCCAAGCCTGCGCGAATAGAGAGTTCATGAACATCTACATGTAGATTGCAAGTTGTTGTAGAAAGTTCATGTCTATCTATGGTGAATAGAAATTTCAGGGCATGAGTAGTGTCCTGCACTACATGTATATGGTACACGAACACTTCTTCGACACGACATTTGTTCGACACGAACACTTTTTCGACACGACATTTGTTCGACACGAACACTTCTTCGACACGACATTTGTTCGACACGGACACTTCTTCGACACGACGTTTGTTCGTTATTAAGCAATTATAGTCTTTTTCTTTTTCAGGTTGTCAGGTTTTCAGTATACAATAGATATCTAGGAGTCCATGGGACTACTTAGATTCCATCTTAGACATCCATGTACAAGATGTCACAGTCCATGGTCTGGTCATCTGGACTGTGTCAGTCCTTTTATAGTAATCCATCTATGGTGCTGTGATAAACTGACCTGGTTTGGCCACATATAAAGTATACATGTAGAATCATTGATGCAAGATATTTCCGATCAATCAATGCTATATAAAGCATTATTCATGCAGAACTTGTCGAAGAAGTGTTCGTGTCGAACAAATGTCTTGTCGAAGAAGTGTCCGTGTCGAACAAATGTCTTGTCGAAGAAGTGTCCGTGTCGAAGAAGTTTTCTGTCGAACAAATGTCCGAAAACATAGATATCAACTTGTCGAAGAAGTGTCTGTGTCGAAGAAGTGTACCAGATCAATGTATATCTATAGATATAAAATTTTGCTTCATCTGCCCCTGAACCCCCATTATATTAGCTTTGCCCCCATATTATCAGCATCACTTTTTGATCCAAAGCAATCGACTTGTTTGTATAGAATCCTACATTCTAGAGGACATCAATACGTAGAAACCAAATTTTGATGACTGAAATTCCTTTATGGCACATTCAGAGTGTAGCATAGAACTGCTATTTCGGTATATCCTGTACATGTAAAACTGATGCATGATTTAGCGCATGCATATTGCCACTTGAAATCCAGAGATCTAGTTTATAATGCCTTATAGTTGCATACTATGAATGCAGCTAAACTTTTACATTGGTGGTATAATTATGTGCGCACAGCATGCGAGATGTATAAATTGAATATTGAATATGTTCTAATGTTTGTATTGCTACGTGTGCATCGTTTCAACTTCATCAGAACAGTCACCATCTACTTCTGCATTATGATTGCAAAATCTTGATCTACGAGTAAAATGAGAGCACTACTTGCATCAAATGGGAGCTGATAGGATATTGGCCTGGAATTGCAAACACAATTGTCCTACACATAAAATCAATGTGCCATTATCAAAAGTAGGCTAATGTGAGTCATGAACATTGCGTGCATTGTGAACGATACTCAAAAGGCATTTATGGCTTGAATCACTTGAGACAAAAAAATTCGTCTTCTTATTCCATTCCCATTCATCTCTAAAATCTGTATTGGCTGGCACGTGCATATCGTATTCAAGGGAGTTGAGGACATGTCGTTGACATTCATGCATGATGCTTCCCCATCGTATATACAAAGCATGCATTTGAGCATCACAAACCAAGTACCGGTACCCGAATTCTTTGAGGAAGTAATACTGTTGCTCTTGCAATCTGCCCGCCTCAGTATGCCTAAGATGTACATTATGCAGGCATTTCGTAGGAACATCAATAATATTTCAAAATATGACTTAGGACCAGCGTGTACCTCATGGCATGCACGTAAATGAGTATGGGAGGTGCTTATCTGCAATATCTCTACCGGAGATGCCATTGTTGTTGGATGCCAATGCCGGAGTCTGACCCGTCTCCACTACTTCCACTATGCCAGCGCTTCCCGAGGAAGATTCACAATGTGTTCCATCCCCTCTTCCACTTCCCCATACATCTCTCTCTCATGTATTCAAGAAGGTGATTGACAGTGTGCTATGTTGCTTTGTCTGCAAGAGACATTTGGATATTTGGATGTCAACAGTGTAAAAACAGAAAACTGGTTTCGTGCCTTTTTTCCCAAATAAGAAACGAAGCAGTTGCGGTAGATAACTCCTTCTCTGTTTCCGGACTTCTCTAGCCCCAATACGTGCCATGAAGTTCAATGCGGCCTGAACATGAACTCCATTCATCTTCTTTAATCAACCGATGTCCTCTAAAACATTTATTTCCATTCGTTGGGTCTGTTTTCTCATAGTCAAGAATCAGGTATGAGCAGATCAAATGCATTTCTCATTATCTGTCATTACGTAGTTGATGGAGTCTTGCTTGTTATAAGTGCAGTTTCATTTATCAAACCAACAACTAATCATAATGCAGTGTTAACAAACAGTCACACATCAATGAACAGTCCACAGTAGCGTGCATTGTAGAGAGAAAGTGACAGATTGCGTATAAGTCCATGTGTTCCTGGTTGGTAGCTGAAGTACTTTGAGGGCGCAGCATCAGAAACAAATGATAGTTGGCGTTCCAAACTACAAACACAACATCACATGTAATTTCGTTAAAAAATCCAGGGAGAACTTTCAGATACATATATTTATTTAGCTTTCTCCAGCTGATTGAATATTGAAAAATCCTGAAATACCCAAAGCATGGCACATGCTAATTCTTTTGCTCTCAGTGCAGCCTCCAGAGAAAACAGAAATCTTAGCAAGTAAGGGTTGCGATACGTCAGAATATCGGAAACATACATGCATATTTTTCAATTGAAAAACACGTACAAATAATACAAAATAGATGTAAGTGAGTGAGATGACGGATGACAAAACGAATGGAGATATTTACACATATGTCAGTTAAGAGGAGATCAAATTAAGTAATTGGGTCAAACCACGAGTTGGTTGCACCGACATAAAATTTCAAATCAGTTTTTGACGAATTTTGCCGACAGTCTTAAGTTCAGACGTATGCTACGTGTAGCTAAAGAGCTGAAATATGTCTGCATTGATGACAAAGGGTAGTCTAGAAACTATTATTCAATTTTGCCCCTATTTTATGAGCTGTGTGCTTCAATGCATTTTGTACATGAAAATGTCAATATTAACTTGAAAAATCGTTTGTGATGCTAGAAAATTTCACGTTAGTGAATGTATCTGAAAGACAACTTATGATTCTTTAGATAATGTTAAATTTCTACAGTAGAATGTCGCGAGCGTTGCCTAAAATACACAATAAGTTTTTTTCCTCGGAGACAAGAATGATTAGCCAGTTTATACTACTAAAGATTATTGACTTTCCATGAATGCTAATCATTGTGATAATCAACAAAGTTATTCTAAATCCACTTCCTGGCAGATAATCAATTTAATGTCTGTCGAGAGCGTTACCATGACATACACTTAATGAATTTAATCTCGATCTCGAATCTCAATCTCGAAAATCAATAGTTATTAAATACCGAGATCTCGAGATCTCTAATTCGATATTACAAGTAGGTCTACATCAGATCGTGCCAATCACAAACAACTGCAAATTGCTGTACAGAAGTCTGATTGTTGGCATAATTGCAATTATTAAAATATAACACGTGACTGCCGTTGGGTTGTTTATGTCTGATATAGCACTTTTGTAGTCTTTGCTACCATTGTTGTTGTCTTGTGTATCGAATGCTTACTTAATTATATTCCTTGTTATTAGGGGGCATTGTCCATGACGAAAAGACTGATTTTGTTGGGGTTGATCTGTTCACTAACTGATTTGAGAAAATCATGCTTCCGTCGTTGTGCCTCCAGAATGGAATGAAAAGTGCACGACTCCACTATTAGGCGATATCGCCAGTTTGAAGGTCAGATTCTGACCCAGTTTACCAGCCACTTGCCGCATGGATCTTTTTCCTATTCTTGCTCGTTCATGGCTCCTTATCAACCATGAATTGTATCCATTCTCATCAGTAAACATCAAGTTTCGTAGTTGACCGTACGATGATAGCCAGGGCGCATAATCACGACGGGTGCGCTTCACATCCTCTCTTTTTCTGTCAGTCGGAATAAAGTGGAGTTTCTTCAGTGAGAAGAGTTGTCCATGCAATACTCTTCGAATTGTTGTCGCGCTAACTCTTGGTTTGTCAGGCAACCGAACACTTAACTCGGCGATCTCCTCAAGTTATGATCGGATTTTCCTCCACGATTTCGATAATTCTCGTTCCCATTTCTTCATCGAGTTTACAGTGTCTAGCTCCTCCACGTGGTACAAAAACGACCCCATCTCTCCTCAATGCTCTCTACACAATCGATCTAGCTGCCCTTCGGTTGATGTTCATAAGATCCACCAACTCAAGATAATCTTCTTCATTTTCGAAGGCTCGCAATAACCAGCTTTTGTCTTCATCTCTAATTCTTGCTCGAGACATCAACTGCAAGGCGCTATGCAACAGAATGATGATGTTTTGCTATTAAATAGGGATTTCATTCCACAAGAACGACGGCGTCAGACAGCGCTCACGAGCCAATAGAATTCTTTTGAGAGTAATTAACAGTCACACTCATACTATCTTCCCTAATGCAGCCGTTTCAGTTGATTGAACATTATATCCTCATGACCGACGAAAGGTGTGATAATTTAATGTAAGTCTTAGAATGAAATCACGTTAATTAATTGGTTAGATAATTGGCCTACCAAACGTATGACATCGGTAGCATATGAGCCGAAACTACCGGTATCTGGAAATTCGTGTATGTTTCCTCAAACAATCGAAGTTTAAATGCTTTACCACAAATTTTTGTATTAAATTACTGCATTTCAGCGCAAGATCTTTAAAACAAACCTGAAGATAGCTTTGGCTATGAGACTGAAATCAAATTGTAATAAATCAGGAGTAAAAAAACAAATTATTTGGCTTTCCCTACTATATTTAAAAGAAAACTATATCAAACCAAAGCATCACATTCTAGAATGTTTGATAGTCGGTTTATTAGCTGATCCTTCTGATTAAGTCAAACACTACAGAAACACAGAACATCATGAAAACACTGTTGGAAAAGAAAGCACATGTTATGTGCATTAAAAGAAGAAGTAAAATATAAGATAAAATGTTTATACAGCATATAGAATAAGGAATTTCAATTTAACGCATACTTTAACTTTGATATCAATGTACACAAATTATGTTTTTCATTCTCTTCGTGCTCAACTTTGACTTCACCGCTTGACTCGTGCCTTCATTATTCTGTGACGTAGAACACTTATCTTATCTACATGTATCTACAAGTATACATTGAAGATTTGTCATGTTCATCTTTGTACCTGTCGTCATGTACATGTAATCACCAAAAAAGTCAACAACAGGCGATCATATTTGCATTCATGATTTTTTAGCACGCATGATTGATCTTCCGGACTGTGTTGTTTGTGCTATGATCGCTTTTGATATAAACAAAGCTTTCGATTGACTTCATTCTGAGCTCATTCTTTCACTGCATGGAACCAATTTGCCATCGCATTTCAACAAATGATATGTCAGCTATCGTCAAAAGAGCGTCAGCAACGTGTGCGAATTGAATGTTTAGACGGTGGAGATATACTCAGTCAATGTATTCTATAAATCACGTGGTTACAATCTGCAACGAAGAAAAGGTTATTTAAATACTACGCATAAACAATTAAACAATAGGTATTGTTAGTTAAATATCTTTAAGAAATAAGAGCTACCATTATAACCTAATGTTCGGTTAAGCAATGGATTGCTACTAAAAATTTTTATAGATTCAACAATGCTAATCTCAAAGTCCGAGTTTCCACGGTAAATGATTTTAAAGCAATCATTATAGTTACGAAAACAATGGTTACATTGTTCTATGTGTTGTGCAATGGCACTATTGCCACTTAAGTGTTCAAGTTTACGTTGATGCAGACGTCTTTTGGTTTTGCCAATATATTGAACAACACATAGATGTATTCCATAATTTTCTAAACATTCAACACAGTAACTTGCACTTTACATCAGAAGGGGGCAATAAAGAATTACCGTTTCTAGATGTCCTTCTGAAAATTGATGAGGACAATATACTTACTGAGATTTATCGTAAACCTACCTTTACAGGTCTTTTACTGAATTTCAATGCTTTATGTCCTCGCAATTGGAAAAACACACTAGTATTAGGCATGCTTCATCGTGCTTACAATGTATCCACCAATTGGAATCTATTCCATAATGAATGTAATAAAATTACCAATATCTTAAGTAGAAATGGCTATCCATTGCAATTAATTCAATCAACAATTAACAAATTTATAGGTCGTAAATTAAACAATTCTTCACGCGTTACAATTGATAATGACTTCAATAAAATAATCAAAATCCCCTTCGTGGGTTATGCATCACAGAAATTTAGTAATAAGTTAGTAAAAATATTTCGTAAACTTAACTTGGAATGCAAGGTTGTTATGACCTCGTTCAAAACTGGAAGATATTTCTCCCTTAAAAGTAAGTTAGGTCCAGACATGCAATCGCGTCTTGTCTATTGCTTTCAATGTCAGGTTGATCCTGATTGCCAATATATTGGCAAAACCAAAAGACGTCTGCATCAACGTAAACTTGAACACTTAAGTGGCAATAGTGCCATTGCACAACACATAGAACAATGTAACCATTGTTTTCGTAACTATAATGATTGCTTTAAAATCATTTACCGTGGAAACTCGGACTTTGAGATTAGCATTGTTGAATCTATAAAAATTTTTAGTAGCAATCCATTGCTTAACCGAACATTAGGTTATAATGGTAGCTCTTATTTCTTAAAGATATTTAACTAACAATACCTATTGTTTAATTGTTTATGCGTAGTATTTAAATAACCTTTTCTTCGTTGCAGATTGTAACCACGTGATTTATAGAATAGTGTGCGAATTGACTTTTCAACATGCAGTACTTTTAAAAATGTGTCAAGTGGTGTGCCACAAGGGTCTGTTATTGCTCTGCACTTCATTCTGTTCACATGGCTTCGCTTTATCTTGCTTCCTCAAAAACTCAGGTGACGGAATACGCTGATGACGTGTTTTCTGTAATTCCAATTCCACTCATCAATGCAATAGAACTGCTTGTTAGCAGAGAAATCTCCAAAGTACAGCAATGGTGCAAAACACATGGACTTCTTACGAACAACAGGAAAGCAAAAGTCATGTACCGTACATAAAGAGACGAAATACGGATTTTATTTTTTCATCGAATGATATGTGATTGTGACTGCCAGTGTTTTGCATTAACACCGCTGTGGATTCGCCTATACAATCGTGCCATGTTATTCTTCAATCATGTCGAGAACAGTAATGACATTCTTCGTCACTTATATCCTAGTCGACTTCAACATAGTGGACAGTTGGTGATACCTATCTTCCATTCCCATCGAAGACATAACTCTTTCATTTACAACGGCATTAATGAATCGCGTTTCCTAAGTTTTTGATTCTTTTCATGATCATTATTTTATTTGATAATGATGCATTAATGCAGGTAAAGACCAACCATACATTGTCATCTGTAAATCTATATGTTTGCTTGCACATATCTCGAAACATGCTTCGTATTGTAAATTTCAATAACTTCGAAATGAATGTCATTGTAGGTTAACTATCGAATAAACGCCTTTTTGCTACCTACTACTTATTTCCCACAATACTACTACTACATGATACATCAGTTCCGTAAACTTTCAAAAGGAGAAAGTTCGAAGTGCCACGCATCTGTGTACTTACTCGTAAAGATGTATAGATTGTTAATATTCCATTACATTTGAAAAGATGAATATAGAAAGTCATTTTTCATTCTGTTTTCCATTATAGGACAATATCCGCTTCAGGCCCTTGGAGCTGGAGATGCAACCGTTATACAATGTATCACATCGGACGTTGGACAACTTTTCATTCTGCATGAAGACTGTTCAAGTGATCTCAAAAGTTTCCTGGATAGAATTCTTATCAGAGATCCCAAACTCCGTCCATCAGCGAAGAAGCTATTACGTGACAGTTTCTGTCGATCAAAAGATTCATCAGATTCGGATTCGTCAGACGATTCAGATTTACCAGACCTCGAGTCATTGATGAGATCTCAAATGCCTGATTTGCGTTCATTGGATCCTGATTTAGAGGATTTAGATCCACGATGCAGCATAAGTTAAATGCTGCAACAACAACAAAATTAAAGAAACGTCGAATGAAAGACGAAACGAAGGAAATTCCTATGGTGTACCTTATCTGGTTTCATAATTGTGTGATGATTCAGTACATGTATGTCTGATTAAAACATAGATGTTATCATTGAACATAATCAATGAGTCTTTTCTTGACTAACCTGGAATTCCTCCACTATTTCTTTTAAATATTGTTATGCCATAAAGTGTTATTCCTTATAAATGCTGATTTCTAGCAAATTAAACTTTACAAAAACATACTTTGCTTTGACAGCCCTGACTCTCAGAGGAATACCGTACTGATATGCAAGAAAATGATTCATGACTCAGCACTTGATTCATGTTCGTAGCACTGATCTCCTAGAAACAAGGCTAACGTGACTATCGACAGTAAAGAAATATGTGCGTATTTGTATCGATCAATAATGATCTTCGATGTAGAATAGCAAATATCTCATTCTGATTGGGGCATAATGCGAAATATTTAAATTTACATGTACTTTCATGAACATCTTCATTTTTAAAAGAATCATATGACATTTGTAGGACCTTTATAGGAGATCATGTAAGCTTTTTCTGCATACTACACTGAAATCCTAAACAACGGCACTTTTCACTGACTGCATTTATTTATGGTATAGTGCTGATAGAAAGAATCCTTTATTCAAGTTCAACTTATTCCATCAAAAATTGATACCACTAGATATAGATTAAAAGTGAATGTGCCGAAATGACCCAAAATATTCCAAACATTCAAATTTTGAAATAGATCTCACGCCAAAAGTATAGTGCCGAATTAATTCTCCTGTTAAAAGTTGCATAGTGCGTGTGCTATCAGAAATCTGGTGGCCACAGCTTGCTCTGTTTAAAAGATATTTAAAATATTCGCCAGGGGGAACGAATAACGCCCCCCAGGTGGAGCAAGGGATAATACTCGGACAGGTTGTCATTATCTCGGCATTCACTTTTAACTGCTTCATTTCTAAGAATGTCAAATGCTTTGATTTTTCCCACCGAGCAATACAGTCCGTTTCCTAAATCGTTGCACAACCAGAAAAGCTCTTTTATCTCTTGCTTATTCTCATCAAAGTTAATCGTAAGCTGCTTAAGCGCATGTAATTGATTACTAAGCTTATTCACTTGCTTGGTTAAGGAAACAGTGTGGTGTGCCTAATTAAATGAAGCAATAGTGATTAGAAGAATTGTTCGTGATTATATCATAGCTGATCATGTCATAGCCTAACTACCCACGTTTCCTGTCATCATTGAATGAGTTGCTAAGATTCTTGTCGATTCACTTATCGGGCGCAGCAACTACGACGTGAAGAGATTGCTACCCGTGTCGTCTCAACTTATTAGTTTTATTAAATATTTGGTAAATACTTGCCAATAAATATTGCCAATAATTGCAAATATTTAATAAAATGTTTATTAACTTATAAGTAATAGACCTAGTAAATGTCTTAGAAAATCGTGTATTATAGATAAATTACTTATAATCTTTTTGTAAATTATTATTTAAGTAACTATAATTTAAATATTCCTAAAATCGTTGATAAAATTCATCTAACACTCTACAGAGCATTTCCGATGATGCCATTTGACAAGCACGTTCTGATGATGTATTACGTATTGCTGCTTTATCGGCTTTTTTAGTTTCATCTAGATTCCCAACCCATTCGTAGAAAAGAGCGTGAACACATGGATATTAAGCTCACGTTCTATCTAACAAATGATGGTCAACTAGACTGTCTGAAATTCTGTAAAAGAAACGAAACTTTAGAATATGACAATTGTGATATGATTAGGCTAATGAAAAACAGTGAATCGTTATCGGTCAAAACAATGGCAAATTCGAGGATTCCGATTTTGTGGTTTTATCTGAATACCCATTCGTAAAAAAAGAACGTAAACGAGTGAGAATCCTCACGTTCCCAACAAACTCTGGGTAATACACAAATAATATATGACAATTACACAGATTGAATGAAAATTCTGAGAAAAAAGAAATTATCTATTAATAGCGATGCGATGATACAGGTGAAGGACACCATGATTAAGTATAGATGAATCGTGGGGTAAGCTGGTGATGAACATCCAAGAAGGATAAGCAGATTAAAAGGCAGCGTCATTATTAAATGTGCAGCTGACACATCTGATTGCATCGCAGGAGAATTTCGAAATAGTCGAATTACAGCACGTAAAGGAGTGGGCATTAAATAAGAACCTCAACATCAACTAAACAAAATCACAAATCCTTCAAAGACCCAGAACCAACACGGGGCCGTTACAACTTCCTAACATCAGAATAACAACAGAAATCACAATCCTCGAGATCAATTTCAAACAAAAACTGCATATGGACACCCACGTCAGCAAGATATTGAAAATACAGGGCGTAGCGGTTCCGTAGGGGCTAGAGTCGATACGTATTCTTTTCGTCTCTTTTTCATTTCTTTGGTATTCTGATCCACGGAATGTCGTAACTTCTCACATACATTTGTTAAGTTCACAATTGCGTCGACTAATCTCTGAAAAAATAGACATATTAGGCTAAGTATCATTAGGTGCTACACTAATGTTATAGTCTATACAAAGATATTAAAATATGTCACACGTATTATAATATCTTTGAGTCTATACATACATGCTTATTTTGTACACCATACTGATTGATTTTCTTATCACACCGAAATGCGGGTACCGAAAGGGGTGTGGAAGTAACCATACATCTCCCCAAAATTCTAAATAGTACGTGTCTCATAACAATTTACATGCATCTACATGTAAAAATCTTTATAATAAGCAATAATCTAACTTATTGATGGTAATTTCATAAACAGCTCTTCAATTGAGCTGATAGATAAATCTATAATATCCAAATTAACCATGTCTTTCGTTGGTGTAGAACTTCTTGGTTCATTGTCATTCTCGAATTTAACTTCAACTGAATCATCTTTTCTATCACTGACTTCATACCCGCTGGGAAAAGTGCTCACTATTCGCTGGCTTTTAGTGAGCGAGCAAGCGATGTCTTAGCTAGCGATAATGCAGTTTGCGAGTAGATGGCTATTGGCAAACCGAATTTTGCTTACTTTTTGTCGCTGGCCAATAGATAGCTATTGGCAAACTGAAATTCGCCAGCTTCTTGTCACTGATTAATAGATCGCTATTGGTAAAGCCAATGTTGCTAACTTTTATCACCAGCTATAGCCTACATCCCTTTGTTTAGACACATTCTGTTGTTTGAAGTCGCATAGATGGTTGGAGCAAAATGCAAATAGTGTACGTTAGCGCTAAGCTTGTAATCGAAATGCAGATTCATTTTAGTTATTCTCATTAATTCTTGATGTCATCAAAGAGTTAATTAGAGTATGATTCCACCGTATTCTATAGCCTAATCATTTTGTAGTGAAACATATAGAAATTCCGTTTAGCATGCTGTCATCTGTCCTTAAAGATCAGTGTTCAGAAATCCATTATTGATGGTCTAATCCATTATTGAAGATCAAAGTGGACAGCTATTCAACTACAATAATGAAGCAATTGTAACTGAACTGAAAATGTCGAATAATGAACTGAACTGGTGTGTCGAATAATGAAAATACGTTCATAAGAACGACTTTATCCTGCTTGCAAGTCAGTGCAGATGACAGTGATTCACAATACTTTAATGATTTTATGTTTCAATCAAGCTTTTTAAATTATGTAAAATAAATCGCTCCAAACATGCATCGGACAGCAAACTTGCATTGGAACTTAGTCACTGAGCAATTAGTTGTTTGTCGACCATCCCAACAGAGGGTGCTCCCAAATTGTTTTTCTTCCTACGCACGCCATCCGTCTAATCAGACAGTCACTGTGTGACGTCAACTGGCATTATTCACACACCGAGCGCAGCGCAGGGTGTAACAGTATACATCGATTCCCTGTCGTTATGACAATACCGCTACAACCCGACAAGGCTGTCTGCTAACAGGTTGGACTTCCTGCGCTCATTCGAACAATTGCCTGCCCGACATCGTGTCAATTATTAAGTGCGCATCAAGTTGTGAGATCTCTGGTGTCGTGCCTTGTACGCGGCTTGGTCAACTGTGATTCTGATAAACCACTTCGAACGTATAGGATCAAGGCTGTGCAAATCAATGATTGTGTGTCAATTTAATTCCCTTCCTCATGACTGCGGAAAAAGACAGCGGTTGAAGCCATGTAAAAATCGGTGAGTCATTTCACTTCGTCACATTCTGAAACCCGCTTTAGTTTTAGAAAACTAGGTTATTTTCCTATTGTAGTGACTAGCGTAATAGCTATACACACCTTTGCTGTAGTAGACTATGAATCTCTGCAACTTAAACTTAATAACGAGATATGCACATTATACAATCTATGAACCAATACGGATAACATTGTATTAAGTGAAACGTTTAAAACCTGTTATCAATGCCAGCATGTTGAAACGTCGACGGATCGGTCTTTGACATTATCTCAAAGTATTTCAATCCTGCAATCGTCTCAATAAAATTATGTGCACCTTAATCATCTTGCATTGATTTTGATTACATGAAATCAGATGGACAACTCCCAATCGAATTAAACCATCATGCTTATAATTTATGCCATTGAAATTTTCCACCGTTGATCTTTAGGCTGATTTCAGTTAATTGAGAAAATTATAATGTTGCGTAAATCGAATTTTTCGTAAAACGACAAATGCTGCAACGATAGAATTCTTTTTGTAGGATTATTCATATTAGCTAAAAACCTTTTACTTTAATTTAATTATCTTTTTCTTCATTTTGTAACAATGGCTAAATAAGAGTGTTAATTTGTTTTCCTTTTGTTATATGATACCGGTATCAGATTGCACAAATTTCGCATTGACGTTTAGGCTTTGCCGCAACGGATTTTTTTAAAGACTCTAGTATAAAAATTTTATTGTACATTCCAGACCGCAATCGCTGCCCAACAAAATTAAATATCAAATATGGACGCGGGCTCTACCAAACCAGTTCAATGAGCATCGACGGGAGAGAGAAATTGGCGACCATTTTGCAGAGGTAAGTTCTAAATTTCTGATATGAATGCAATTTTTATGTGAGTTCTCAGTTTGTCACTGCCTCCGAATGTTTTGAGTTTAGCAGCATTGAGTCATTCTGCTGTTAGTCCCTGGAGCGTTTCGTGGCAAGATGACAGTGATCAACAGTAGTTTATTATACGTGTGGCCTAAATATTGCATAAAAATAATCAGTGAAAAAGGTAAGCAGTGCGAATGTTCATTTATAAATTGTAATTTTGCATGTAAGTAAAAAGGCTCCATTATTTTGCATTTTAGACACGAACCGCTGGTCTACAGGAATTTATGCTGAAAATACAACTAATTTTAATCAAACCAGCTCATTGCGTCTTCATGGCATGGAAGCAACTTTGAACTTCTACAAGCCTACAATTGTTTAGCAGAGGTGAGTACCACATCTTTTGTCACTGTCTCCGAATGTTATGGTTTTGACAGTTCTACATCCACTACTGTTGAGCCATGAGCATTTCGTGGCAGTATGACGTTGAGCAGCATGTTTTTGAATTATGTTAGATGTGTAAGTAGGTCTACAGGAAGTAAACGAACTAGGCTTCATACATGCTAATAGGGTACAGCGAATATCAAGCGAGCAGCTAGCTTTTCAATGAAGTAAGCGATTAGCGCGCTACATTAGCATTCGAAAAGCATCGCCAATCGCGAGCGAACAACAGAGTTTTTGCTCCTAAATTAGCAAGCTTTTCGCCAGCATTTTGCGAGACAAAACGGAAGCTATGCGCTCGTTACTCGCTCGAGATATGTGCCAGCTAATCGCGAGCTTTCTTCCCAGCGGGTTGTAAATTGAGATATAATAGGTCTAGCGTATCCCCTTTCAAGTGATTATATATTGGTATTTCTTGTATAAAAAGTGCAAAAAATGATTAACAAAACTATGTGCTTATAGACTAAAAAAAGTTTTCAAAAAAGCAAATCGCTCAAATAAGCTTATGTCGATACACATGATCAGCAGATCTAATCAAAGCTTTCAACTGTGTGCCAGAGACCAAAGCAAGGAGAAACACAAAGTGCTTTCTGACATGGAGAGCATTCATACCGTGTTTTACGTCGTTATCGTCCTTCAGCAACGACAGACCTGTTCCTTCTGATGAGCGAGCAGACATGACATAGGTTTCGTGGACCAGTAATCGATTATGCGGCTTTTTACGACTACATTCATGTGTATTAGCAACGAAAGAAAACCTCGAATGTCATTCAAAGAGACAGGCTTCCATTTCCTGAATATAGAATTCGGCGATTCCGGATTCTGAAAACTCATCTGAGTAGCATACATGTTCGTGTGACGCTTCAGTATCTTCATCATCTCAGGAGTCCAAAAGAGACAGTATAATTTATATGGAGTCACACAGTCATCTGATATATTGACAACGCCACTGTCTCCCGTAAATTGACAACGACTTGGAAATCCTCGTAGGTCGCGTGTCCAGCCGTCGTCGGACGTTTCGAAGTCTTCTTCTTCAACATCATCAATCAATGAGGCATCATCTTCCTCTTCAGATTCCGGTTCAATGTCTGAACCGATGGATAGAAGCCTTTCGAGCACCTCGGCGGGAGATATCGTCGCACATCGTGTTGTCATTTCACACACCACGATGAAAATGAGCGCACGCAGTTATTCTGCCTGACATAAAGAATCAATTCCCAATGACTCATCAAGTCAGCAGACAGCAGACAGACTGTTAACAATAAGCCAATGTTGTTGCTGACGTGATTTTATTGCCAACAGCTTGATTAATAGTCGCAGCGAGGAAAAAATATCCAATACCGTGTTAACTCGGTATTAGGGCTGAGAGGTTGTTGAGCAATACCGAGTTAACTCGGTATTACATGTAGGGTTCAAAGAGTCAATTGTAAAAATCATTCTAATTCCTGATATTTCAGGGAAAGTCGTATTACAACTTACTTTTAAAATACGGCTGAATCTTTTTTTCAAAACATGATCTTATTCTTCCTGATTCGTAGCACACATAAATTTCAGGCAAAATCAGACCGAAATCTAAATAGTTATCTTTCAGAATGACAAAGTAAAATAAATCAGGTTAAATCTTACTGAATCTTGTTCAGTTTAACACTGATTTAGACGGAAAATATTGTAATGAATGATTTTACTGAATTTGCATGGTTTAATACTGATTCACCCTGACTTTTCAGAATACAACTGCTTGGGATAGCGAAGATACACATGCTTTATGAAACGATACTGCAATTGATTAAAGTAATTTAATTTTCCATGGATAAAACAAATTCATTTTATTTGCTCACAAACTATCATGCATAGTAGGGAGTGGAATGATTCATTAGACCGAAGAAAATAAACCCGACATTCATACACATGAATACTCATATCAGAGATTTTTTAGTGCAATGTCGATTTTCAAGTGATGTCAAAATATGATGCGGCTATATCTCCATTTAGAAGTATGTGTAAGAAGTGTCCAACATACCGAAAATATGCTGATTATATATATCGAAAATATACTGAGGAAATTGACAATGATATTCACGTGAGACTTATTAGAGCAACACCTCGCGGTCTTGGTAACAACTATACAGATTTGACAGTTTTTTTAATTATAATTTTGATAATTTATCATATTATTGTAAAAGTATTGGAAAGAAGCTGAAATGACATGTTTTAACAATCTAACACTTATGAAACAGAAAGTAAATTATGTAGTAAACTGTGAAAGTTGCATATATCTATTAACTAGAGGATAAATGATATCATACATTTACAAATTATTTGTAAAATTTATAAGCAGTTTTATGATTTATAATGTTTAGTAAATTTTATAAGTATATTAAACTGTTTGCAAGTTAATCATAAACTTCTAAGCGCTTTTAAACATTTATAAGTTCAAGTAAGCCGGTTAGTCTCGGGTATTGTTTGTGAACAGGTGTCGAGTCTCAGTCTGACACCAAACCCCTGTGTGCGCGCAGATCAAGGATTCGAAATCCTGACCACCGAGGCGGGAAATGATGACTCACCCGATGGCTGAATATGGGAACAATACGAATTTGAAGTTTTCCAGTGAGAGGGTGGGCAGATCGTGATAAAACTTTCACATTCTTGGAGCTGATAACACCAGCATTCTTTTAAATCCAAACTCGAAAGCGCCAGCGTTAATGCAGCAAAAGTTAATTGTGTGCAGTTGACTGTTAAAAACATTTTTAACGCAAAAGTTAGCGAAAAATCAAGCAAACGTGTTAATTGAGTAAAACTGCACCAAATGTTGTCAAATTTCGAAAAAATTGTATCATCTGAAAACTTAACACGAGCTTGATTGAATCGTGATTATCTTATTTTTCTGTCTTGCGTAGTTTAGTCTGTAGGCATCGGTGAATGAATTGACAAAAAAATTCATCAAAAAAATTCTGTCGTCTTCTGTTAAAATCCTGCATCAGAGAAAACGCCCAATTTTCTTTCAGAAGGCCTGCTGACCACAACTGACCACTTAGGAAAGTAAAATGTATGCCACAATAATCTATGGAACATAAGGTTTTATGTGGTATATCGTTTATTAAAATTGAACCAGGACTTCAACACGAAAGTAACATTTGAAAATATGTTAACTTTTTTGTGCAATTATTTATGAAACGGTCTGTATTTGATATTTGATAAGTTAAAGTGTTATTTAGTATTTCACAGGCAAGTAAAGATAGTTTCTGACTCGGATCTAATTTATTGGTCGAAAATAAAAGGATTTAAAGTTACAGCGTGACGGGCCTTCGGCGTCCAGCGCCTTCTTAACGGTCGATGGTCAAATGGCGGTCTGCAAACTCGGTGTGAAGATTTATTTATAAAGAAGTGAATGATATTAAGAATTGTGTTGCTTGTTGAATGTGAGGTGATCAAAGTGAGAAGGCAGACTGTAGCAAGGTAATTCATGTCTTCTATTGATTGTTGGTTTCAAGTGTGTAATACAGATTGTTTCATAAAAAATGGATCACCCTTAAACATCGCCTTAACTTCAACTTTGTCTAACTCCGCCAAACTTGAACGAATTTCTCTGAAATTTGGAAGATATGTCAGGTGTGCTTACTAATATCATTGTTGGAAATTTCAAGCATGAATATTGAGTTGTTTTCCTGTTATAGATAAAAAAAGTAGTAGATAATTTGATCTTCATTTAGCAATGTTACACGAAATCATACCTCACTCTTATAAAATTACATTTGTTTCCTTTGTTATGTAATATGTTGTTCTACAAGCCAAAATCTATCAAGCAAAACAAAAATAAAGAAAATCGGTCAATCAGAGCCAGTATAGCACCATTATTCATCAACAATAATGTAACTGCTACATGTGATTAACTGGACTTCATGTTCCATAGCTTCCTGACTTCGTTGCGGTGGTGTTGGCAGCACTCCTGATTGCTTTCAGCTAGAAATCTATCTCTTACCGGTTGAAAACAATACAAAGCACAAATGAACAATAACGAGATCGCATTCACAAAAGGCAAAGTGTCAGCTGGCATTTGGACCAATGGCCGCTCTGAACTTCACATACAGCAAGGAACCATGAATTCTGAACGCTATGTGAATGTTTTACGAATGAACATTGGCCAAATGACAGATTAACTTGGTGATCCATCGACTTGGTTATTTATGGATGATAATGCTACGTGTCACAGGAGTAGTAGAGTCAACTTATGCAAGTCTCAATTAGGGCTTAGGACATTATCTTGGCCAGCTCGTTCTCCTGATCTGAATCCCATAGAAAATGTATGGAGTATTCTAAAACGTAACGTTCTTCGTTCACTGCTACCTACAGATGGCGTATCACAACTTACGTCACTGTTAAAAAGAGAGTGGAGAAAGTTAGATCAGTCAAAAATCAACGATATCATCAAATCAATGCCTAGACGAATTGGTAATGTCATTGACAATAAGGGTAAGGTCACAAAATATTAGCTTCTTAAGAACCGTTACTGTATCATAGCTTATCAGATTATATAAGGACATTTAAATATATTAGGGACATGAAATAACATGAAAAATGCTTTCTGTATCATACTTATGTTTTATTTAGTCAAATTTTAGGATGATCCACTTTTTATGAAACGGACTGTAGCTTTTGCTTCAGTGAATGTTGTGTCTCGAGTGTTCGTCAGCTTAGGAATGAAATCGATCTGAAAATCCTCGATGCTACCTAGATCATTATGTTTATTTTTATTATGCTCATAGAGAGCGCTGGATGCAGACTTATTAATAATTGCACGTCTATGTTCTGAGTGCCGAGTGGAGAATTTCCTTACAGTCTTTCCAATGTAGCATTCTCCACATTTATTACAAGTGTACCTATATACTGCGTATTTATCACTACATTTAAACTTAGGTAAACATTTACAGATTTGACAGCTACAAGTATTATAGAAATTTTTATTTTTCCTTATTTGGTTTACCGTCTGTCTACCGTATTCATCAATAACTGTAACAGGTAAGTCAAACTTCTTAACTGCTTTATTAATTTTCTATTACATTTATCGCTGATAAATGGAGCTTTAAAATAACAATTATTTTGGTTCTTGATTTTATTTCTACTCCTATGCTTGTTCCTTTTCTTGTTACTGTAGCCATTTTTAATTAGAATGTCATTAAATTCGCTAACTTTTTCTTTTTGCATCACTTCATTGCTACACCGATTACTTACATCTTTTAAGCGGTTATTAATGAAACTACTTTTAACATGATTGGGAACGAAAGAGTCCCTTCTTAAGGTTATGTCGGAATGGCCTGGTTTGTGGTACCACGCATATTGAACTTTATTATTAATTATTTTTACTTTTATATCTAAGAAGGGTAACCAGTCCATTGGGTTATGAGCTTCTATTGTCAATTTTATGCTTGAGTTTACTGCATTAAAGACATCAGTTATATGGGACAGTAAGTCACTATTATACTCTATTGGACCAAGGATGATATCATCGATGTATCTCATATAGAGCGACGGAGAAAAGCTTAATTTTTCAATAGCCAATTGTTCTATATGACTCATGAAAATCACTGCAAATGCCGGGGCAAAATGTGCGCCCATGGGTACTCCTTTGATTTGTTTATACACATTGTCCTTGTATTTTATCTCGTAATTATAGCATACAAACGTTATCAACTTTTCTATTTGTTTTATGCTAAGACCAAAAGTGTCAATTAGATGCCAGTGCTGTTCTAAACTTTTTATGTTATAGGCCTATTCCATACCCAATTGTATTGGGATGCTAGGATATAATTGTTCTACATCAAGTGAAATGAAGATTAAATTCTTATTATTAGGAATTCTAACACTATTTAATAGTTGGATTAATTGTTCTGTATTACTTAGGTGTGTGGGAATATGCTTAAGGACATTTTTCAAGACGCTAGAAATAATCCAATCAATTTTTTCAACTGGTGTATTTTTCACAGAGGCAATAGGCCGAACAGGAAACTGATTACTCAGTTTGACCTTGTGGTCTTTAACAAAAGAAAAGAAATGTGCTGGTTTTGTTGCAGTACTTATTAATTTATCTAATTGCGGATTCAATTTCGTTGATTTATTTTCTATGAGCATAATAAAAATAAACATAATGATCTAGGTAGCATCGAGGAGTTTCAGATCGATTTCATTGCTAAGCTGACGAACACTCGAGACACAACATTCACTGAAGCAAAAGCTATTACACACTTGAAACCAACAATCAATAGAAGACATGAATTACCTTGCTACAGTCTGCCTTCTCACTTTGATCACCTCATATTCAACAAGCAACACAATTCTTAATATCATTCACTTCTTTATAAATAAATCTTCACACCGAGTTTGCAGACCGCCATTTGACCATCGACCGTTAAGAAGGCGCTGGACGCCGAAGGCCCGTCACGCTGTAACTTTAAATCCTTTTATTTTCGACCAATAAATTAGATCCGAGTCAGAAACTATCTTTACTTGCCTGTGAAATACTAAATAACACTTTAACTTATCAAATATCAAATACAGACCGTTTCATAAATAATTGCACAAAAAAGTTAACATATTATCAAATGTTACTTTCGTGTTGAAGTCCTGGTTCAATTTTAATAAACGATATACCACATAAAACCTTATGTTCCATAGATTGAGAAAACCAGATAAAAACTTCCACAGGTACCAATTTATATACTTGTATTACGTAGCTCTCCTGACGTTTCGCCTAGTCGGCTTGATCACAGGAAGTGAAAGACGATACAACCGTTCAGCATGGCATGATTCAACACGTGACATTCATCGAACACGTTCAGCATGGAATGATTTAACACCTGACAGACATTGGACAATAGAAAATTACAAAACGTACACTAAAATAGTTTAAGAACTTACTATTAAAAAGGACAAACTAAGTAGACTGTACAAATACTAAAGTTATAAAGAGAGTAAAACTAAGCAAGAGAAGATCGTTAAGAGCTAGCATGAGATAAAGATACGAAGAGCGAGAAAAAACCGCTGGTCAGGCAATTAGCAATTTCTTACCGAAACACCCATTCATAAGAATATCTGGAGGAAAACTGTTAATGTAGATCGATTCCAAGTGAATTCGTCTCGAATAATTGTGGAGTCCCCGGTGCAGAACCTCCCACTCAACGTCCATATGATCATGTGGATGATGGATGTGGAAATGCTCGGCCACCGCACTGTCGAGCTTCTTACCGAACAGATGTTCCTTTACTCTTGATCCTATTGATCGCACTGTTTGTCCCACATATATCTGCCCGGGACGAGCAAACCGAATAATTTTGCTAGAAACTTGCTAGCTGTTTGCTAATTTTGTGAAAAATAGAAAATTTGATAAATTCCTACTATGTTTGCTAATTTTGTTAGAGGCCTACCAGTTTCCAAGCAAAATAATAGAATTATAAAAAACTTTTTAATTTTGTTAAATATTTATGAAATATTAGTCAAATTATCCTAAATGTCAGAACAAAACATTAATTAAATACATGTTTTCAGATAAGATCTGATATGCCATCCAAAACGCAGTGTGTTGTCAGGAGCATTAAACTTTTGATTAACAAGAATCGATGAGAAATTGTCACAAAAGGCATTGATTCACTAATATCTCTCATTGAAGACCTGTGATTCGATGCTTGGTCAAATGAGCTTGAAAATAAGTTTCAGCACGAATGTAGCAATCAGATATTGTGTTCGAAATTGTATGTTTTACTTCCATATTGCTTGTATGAATCTTGTGTATTATCTTTGTGAAAACTACTCGATACGTCATGATATGAGCCTTAAATCGAAGAAACAGCTTAAGTCGTGTGAAATTTCACCGACTCTGAGATCCTATCGAACTGTAGTAATCGCTTCGAACTTGCTCTAATCGTTCTCAGGAAACGATAGGAATTCCCGTGACGAGAATCCTATATTGGGTGCTATATTTAGAAGTCTGTATAAGGCAGAGTTGCTATCATTTCCCGATGTTTCACGAGTGTGTCACGAGCATGTTGCACGAGTAATCAGTTTTCATGAGTATTTCTAAAGCATTACTTTATTCTAATGCATCACAACCTCTGCAATTATCTAATTTATATTTCTGACCTATTCTGAGAAGGGATTATCATGTCTTCAAGATGGCGAGCCTCCCGACTTCGAACATTGCAAAGCATTTCTTCGCCGCGCGCTACGTCTATCAGTCAGTTCACGGATTCCTCCTGTGGTGTGAGGGTGTGATTCAGTTCATCGAAGTGAAAACTGACGGCGCAGTTTTCACTATTCATTGAGGATAATATGCATGTTGCCATCCTTTGTTTAAGATCATTAGCGTTGATATGAGTGTCCAGATGGAGTGTATATGGTGCGTCACTATTATTCAGACATGTGAGTAGCAAATAAATCGTATTTGTAAATCAGGTGTAAAAACATGACTTGAAAAAACATTCTAAGCCAACCATTCAAATTATAATGTCCTTCAATTTCCAAATAAAATGTGCATTCAGTTAAAGAATTAATCGTGTGATTCATCATGATAGGAGATGGAGACTTCGATCCTTGATGATGAGGCATATTTCCCAAAAATAGGGGTGGTAAATAAACATTAATTTCCTCCATTTAAAAAAAATTGCAAGCGTTCTCCGGATTCTCGAATAGAATCCGCAGCGTATGCGGCTGCCTTCCAGTGGGTGTTTGATTCGGGAGCTGGTCGGTACGATGATGATAGTGTGGTCCCTCATCAAATCGTATCAAATCATAAGTTAACTTTCTCTGAAATTCATCAGCATCGAGTATAGAGAGAGAATCCATATTCTATGGACAATCCTCACCATGACAGCGCGCACCGCTTAGCAATGTGCACAGCAGTCGTCCCATGCGTCATTGAATCTACTGAAAATCTATTCTTGAGAGAGAAAGGGATACTAAAAAGTAGTCCACCAATGTGGCATTGAAACTGTCCAAGATACATGAATGAAGTGAAGTGGTCGTGCTAAACATCAGGATCACAGGGCTTCTTTGGGACCACACTATTATCACTGTACCAGCTGGTCGTATGGAAAAAGATTGAATCTTCTTTTAATTCGCTGATTGATACTGTCGATAATGTAGCTTGCGTGCACATCTAAACCGTCGTTTGTCAGGCCTACATGCAGGGTTGGCATATTTTTTTAAATACGAATTTTTGTGGTTTTTTTAAAATGTCAAATGCGTCACTGTATAATTCGGATTTGTGCAAGACATTTGAGGGTACCTTATTGTTACTGATTTCAGTTAATGGAGAAATTATTTGACATCAAATCGGATTTTCTGCTTAACCGGCGTATGTTGTCCACCGTGGGGAAAATGTGTCGTGGATTAATTCGTGCTGTTGTAAATTATTGGGATGATAAAAGATACTAAGATAGTTTAAAATATCACCTGATATGATTCTTATAATAGAAACTCGATCAAAACCTGTGTCATCTTACTATTTTTCAATTATGTTATATTCTGTATGGCCTATTCCTTCTCTTATGTGCGTCAAACACATTCAATACTTTTTGCATCAAAAACTCTATTGTGCATTTCAGACCGCAATATCATAAATTTTTTATCAAAGAGATATCATAAATGGGAACTGATTGAAACTGACCAAACCAGCACAATTGATGGTAGAGGAGCAATTACGACAGTTCTGTAGGCTGACATCTGCTGATGAGGTGAGTCTTTAAATCATGTGATTCTTTGCCACTGCCTCCGAATGTTTTGGCTTTAGCAGCATTGAGTTTTTCTGCTGTTAATCCTTGGAGCATTTCGTAGCAGGATGACTTCGATCAACAGTTATAATGTATAAATATGTAGGGCTATTCTTGTCACTGTCTCCGAATGTTTTGGCTTTAGCAGCATTGAGTTTTTCTGCTGTTAATCCTTGGAGCATTTCGTAGCATGATGACAGCAATCAACAGTTATAATGTATAAATATGTAGGGCTATTCTTGTCACTGCCTCCGAATGTTTTGGCTTTAGCAGCATTGAGTTTTTCTGCTGTTAATCCTTGGAGCATTTCGCAGCAGGATGACTTCGATCAACAATATATTCAATTAATATCAACGGTAAATTTCATCAATGTTTTGCTACGGCGTAGGTTAACTGTAATTTTATCAATAGAATGTGAGCGGTCTGCGAACCCACTTTATGCGTCAAGATCAAACCCACAAGTTTTATTATGTGTAAATTAAACATGTTATAATTATAATGCAATATATTTACACATCGTTAAACTTAGTTTCATCTTGACTCATTAAGTGGATTCGCAGGATGCTCACATTTTATTGATAAAACTACAGTTCATCTACGATATATGTTGTGGCAAAATATTGGGGCAATGTCTAGAAAACATTCTAAAAATGCTTTAAGATAGCATTTTCATAATATTCTCATGCATTGTCATTTGAACATATAACATTTTTTGGAATGTTTTTATAGCAAATTCACGACATTTTCTGAGCAGATTTAGAATGTTTTTTTGTTGGGAATTCACGTAAGAGTTGTGTAAGATAATATCAGAGAGAAATTTGAGATATTTTATTAGAATTTTACCAAATAATTTGCTATTTGCTAAAAATTGGCAAATCATCAGCTATGTTAGATAAATATTTGATAAAATTTTAGTAGAAGTTTAGTAAAATGTTGTCAAGTATTTGCCAAATATTTAACAAAAGCATCTGGTGTGTTCGTCCCGGGTGGTTACATGATTTGCAAGTAATCTTGTAGATGACCCCTTCGTACCACAATCATTGGGAGATTTGGCAAATTTATAAGTGGCACAATCTTGAGGACACTGAGCACGTTCCTTGGGCGGGTGGAATATTCTCTTCATTGATGGACCAGACGAGAAGATAAGATTCACTGTGTTTTGTAGGCCTGTGACCTTCACTGCGTTCAACATGCGCCGTTTCTGTCCTTCATCAATGAAAGGGCATTTGATGAATATCCTCTTGTTTTGAGCATCATTGTTGATTCCATCATCATGACCTTTGTATGCGACACGCCTCGAAAAGTTCCTGTAGGACTTTTTCAGGAATGTCTCTGGGTAACCATTTTTCCTGAATCTCTCGAATATCATCTGCACCGAGTGTCTGTAATTGTCATCATTTGACGATCTATTTTTGGCTCTGTGGAATTCACCGATGAGAATGGCTCGTTTCAAGGACATCGGGCTATGCGATTTCCAGGGATGTATTGTGCCGCTATGGACATCTTTCATATAAAGCCTTGAATGAAAACGGTCACCATCAAGCAAGACTTCACAATCAAGATAAGGGAGAATACCGTTACACTGTAATTCCATGGTGAAACGAATGGAGTCACTGACAGAGTTAGCCAATTCCAGTATCTGAGCATTATCGATGGATTTAGGCCAAATGATGAACACATCGTCCACATACCGTTTCCAACCAAATTCAAAGTCCATTTTCGACCAGATCTTCTGCTCTATCACCGCAGGCCGCAATCATATACATGAATTATATTGAGCAGAAGATCTGGTCGAAAATGGACTTTGAATTTGGTTGGAAACGGTATGTGGACGATGTGTTCATCATTTGGCCTAAATCCATCGATAATGCTCAGATACTGGAATTGGCTAACTCTGTCAGTGACTCCATTCGTTTCACCATGGAATTACAGTGTAACGGTATTCTCCCTTATCTTGATTGTGAAGTCTTGCTTGATGGTGACCGTTTTCATTCAAGGCTTTATAGAATAGAATAGAATAGAATAGAATAGAAAGCGTTTATTTCTCAAAATTAAAAATCATCAATTACAAGTTATGAAGTACCAAATAAAGTCAAGATTTAAGTCAGACGATGAGAACCTGAGAACATGGAATTAAACATTTTGCTCATAAACGGCACAAAGGAAGTTTGATGTCTCAAGGTAATGCATTTTGGAATTCTGACGCGACCACTTGGCAAACGTTCAGGCAAAATAGGATGCAACACATGGTCAACAAAACTCAAAGCTTTCGAAAACAGTCTGAGTGCCTGCTTTTCCTGTGCTTGGTAAAAATCAGGTAGACAGTCCTCCTCCTTGCATTCCTTTCCACATATAACCCAGTGACAGCGACGCACGAATTTGTTGATCTTACGCTTATCCTTTTTCAAAATGCTGCCAACGTACACCGTGCTGCCATAACTCAGAGTACCAAGAACAAGACATTGGTATACACGAATCAGTTCATCTTTGGTAATAATGCTCTTCAGTACCCTTAGAAGATGGAGAAATTTGCTAGCTTTACGCAATCTAGCATCTATATGCACGGTCCATGATAGTGATTCACAAATTTGGATACCCAAAATACTCAAATCCTTCCGAGATGGGAGAGCAAAATCAAGAGGGCTGACGGAAGATGTACTTTTAGTTTTAATCAGCATTTGACAGCTTTTAGTCATATTTAAGGAAAGGCCTTTTTCTGTCGCCCATCCAACAACATGCTGAAGCTCTTCCTTATTCCTAATCTCGTTGCTGTTTGAGATCTTATGAGGTAGGCAAAGAACAATGTCATCGGCATATTTGAAAATCGAACTGTCATCATGTAAAGTAGTCAATCCTCCAACAAATACACAAAAAAGTGACGGTGACAAAATCGCTCCTTGTGGCAATCCAGATGTCACGTTAGAGATTGAGCTTGTTTGGTTGTTATAGTTTACAAATTGCTTCCTGCCTTCCAAATACGAATTATACCAGGCAATGAAACCTCTATGAATGCCAATCTCAATAAGCTTTTCAAGTAATAAATGATGGGGGACAGTATCAAACGCCTTTGATATATCAAAACTCACAACCGATACTGCATTATTAGTTGCATCATCCAGTTTCCTACATATGTCGTCGTATAAGGCTATTATGTGACAGACGGCACTGCTACCTTTCAGAAATCCATACTGATTAGGACCATAGAAGTCAATTAAAGTTGGATACATGCGCTTCAAAATAAGCCGCTCAAAAATTCTGGCGATTACAGGTAGTACCGAAATTGGTCTAAAATCAGCAACAGATGGGCGAAGGCACTTAGGAGCAGGTACAACTTTTGCCATTTTCCACAATTCCGGAAAAGTATTCAACAATAATGAAGTGTTGAACAAATGACATAAAGGGTAGCAGAGATATGATGACCCGACTTTCAGTAATTTGCTCGGAAAACCATCCGACCCTTCGCCTTTATTCGGCAGTTTTTGAAGCAGTTCCTCGATTTCGCTTGGTTCAATCAAGCTACACCACGGAGAATCACCAGCAATAGGTGTCGAATTAACTTTGTCACTGAAAATTGACGTAAAAAAGTCATTTAAATCATCGGCTGATATATCACTATTCCTCAGTCCCTGTGGGAACGCATCTTGCTAATATCAACAGATTATCTGGCGAGGTAGCGATTTGGTGGATAATTTTTTTAAAGGTTCATTTTCGTGTAAAAACTATCTCCGCATGTGAAAATGGTCATCATTTATCCAAAAACATGTGTGAAATTAAAAAACGACAGGTGGCGAAAAAGTTGCTATAATTAGTTGATAGATATTTGTTTACTAATGCGAGCTGATTTTTCGCCAACCGGCGAAATCGTGGATATTGTAGCAACTAATTAGTGGTAAGTAGTAATGTGCGTATATTACCTTCACATGAAAATATATTGTATACTCATTCTGATCTGATAAAAAGAGATCTTTTTTTAATTCACGAAGGCTTAAACTAAAAAAAGTATTTGTCTTCCATAAATGTCGCAGTAAATACTATGATACTGTTCAAATATTTGTCATTGTTGTAAATTATTGAATGTCAAGAGATGTTATGAAAAATGATATATGCGGATTCTCTATATTCTTATCATTATCAAAGAATGATAGTCTGCACTTATATCTTAGATAGATTAGCCATATGTGAGGGATGGTGAGGGAGAGAATAGAGCCTCGACTGTAGAGGCGGATTACTAAAGAAAACAAGAGATAAAGTCAAAAGTAAAAAGTGACATATAGAGCGCGAATTGTCGCCGGCGAACTTCGCCAGCGAATATCCCGCAAATATGACTGAACTTTAGCATGATATTCTGCAGCTGACATTCGCCAGTTTTTCGCAAGATTCGTTCCCACAGGGGTGGGGCTTTATTCGTGCCTTTGTACTGCTTAACAATGTTCCAGATACTTCGTGTATCATCAAGTGACCGTTTACTCCAGGCTCGCTTTGCTGCATCTATTTCTAGTTTTGCTTTGATCTTATAATGCTCATACAATTCGTAATTACCAGCTCTAAAGGCGTCCCAGCGTTTTTGAATGATATACTTTGTCAAAGGCGTCATCCACGGCTTATCCCGGTCTGTCAAAACGACTGTGTTTTTTGGAATTTCTCGTAAGGCCGGTTGCAGGAGTTCATAAAACTTTGAAGTCTTGATATCGATATTCTGCTCACTGGAGTATAGCTCATGCCAATCAACGTTTGCCATCGTATTCAAGAAATTACCAAGATAATCTTTTCTGTAGTCAAATAAAGTCACGAAACGCTGAACTGGGTCTTGGGAACATGCGGATCCCCTTACAAATACAACATTGTGATCAGAAGATGACAGTGGGGGATAGATTATTGGCTCAGTGAATGTTTCCAAAATGCTACCTTCGACGAGAACTAAATCCAATATAGCATCAATTCTTGTTGGGGAGGTAACCACATTTTGCAAGTCATGAAAGTCAGTTAGGAAACTCACGTTCAATCTGTTAAAATCTCCACATAATATACTTTTAACATTGACAGCTATGTTCTGAACATCATCGATTGATTGTGATAAGAAATCAATTATTCCACGATTTTCATCTGCACTAAGAGCAGGAGGAACATAAACAGCACAAAGAAAAATTTTACTATTCAAAAGAAACTGGACACAATTTATAGCCTTGGGTTTAGCTCTGACGCAATCAATTACTTGTATTTCATATGTATTCAGAACCCATACCATCACTCCTCCACCACGTTGATTCATTCGATCATCTCTCATCAAAGAATATCCAGATATATAGAATAAACTGTCATCGTAGTCAGGATTTAGCCAAGATTCAGTTATAACCACAACAGTAGGGCGTAGGATGCTAATATGTACACACAACTCGTCAAATTTATGAAAAATAGAACGCGCATTCGTCAATAAAATGCTGGGTGTAGGATTCACATATGATTTATGGCTGTTTTCCAAAACAAATTGACTGGGCTTGCCGGAAAATAAACGCTGAGTGTTTAAAAGCCCTACCGAAAATTTTTCAACTGCGACTTATCCACCACAACACCACGTGAAATAACGACGTCTTCTCCCCTCTCTCTCCTAGCCTTAAGTTCCATTTTAAGTTCTTTCATTCGGTTCTGTTCCAAAGGGGTGAGATCAGGATTGACGTACACATCTCGAAATCTTGTGTTGCGCAAATTTTTAGCTTTCTCCACTATTAACCGCTTTTCAAACGTTTTGTGAAATTCTACCTTGAGCAATCGCTTGCCATCATCTCTTTGACGACCAATTCTTCGAACATTTTTTATATTCAGATCTGGTAACTGTACTGAAGAAAATAGTTCCCGACATTTATTCTTATCATGCTCAATCCGTTCATCTAAAGTACCTTTATTCTTTTCGCTTAACCCTTTAACAATAATATTCTTCTTGCGAGACTGAATTTGCTGGAATTCTCGCAAAGCACAATCAAACAAATGCTTTGAAGCTTCACCAAAACCATCCACCTCATTCTTTAACGATTTAACTTTTGTATCTAGTAGAAGAACCTCAGATCTTACGGAGGTCAATGACTCTTCCATAGATGTAACGCGGGTTGCCAGCATCACAATAGAGTTATTTACATCATTGACTTTGGCTTCAAAAAAGGACATCAATTCATCCTTGGTAGCTTCCAAAAGTTGCTTCATATCATTATAAGATACAAAAGATTCTGATTTGCTTTTACTTTTTCCTCTAGTCATAGGAGATTGGCTCATGATACCGACACAAAACTATACGTCGCAGTCTCGACCTCCTGACCATTCGATGCTAATCTAACACCAGAAGTGATACACCACCGAATCACTGATAGACTTCGATTAATTAACCATTCAATGACCTTAGATTGAAATCAACAATCTTGCAGACCGTGGAGAACAGTTCAGTCGAGTTTCCGGTTATGCAGATTGACAAACGTTATGATACTCAAGAAGAGAAAACACAAAAAGCGATTCACGATTTGGATAGGGATCCCACGTTGTTGAAATTAGCACAGCTCGAAAGCCCGTAACGCGACCAATCTGACAATATAAATTTCGGCGATAAACTACGGCAATGAAAGACGCGATGTAGCAAAATGTATATCCACAGGAATCACGATCAGCAGACACAGAACATCAAAACTTTTGTTATATGTTTTGTTTTGCTTTATATGAAAGATGTCCATAGCGGCACAATACATCCCTGGAAATCGCATAGCCCGATGTCCTTGAAACGAGCCATTCTCATCGGTGAATTCCACAGAGCCAAAAATAGATCGTCAAATGATGACAATTACAGACACTCGGTGCAGATGATATTCGAGAGATTCAGGAAAAATGGTTACCCAGAGACATTCCTGAAAAAGTCCTACAGGAACTTTTCGAGGCGTGTCGCATACAAAGGTCATGATGATGGAATCAACAATGATGCTCAAAACAAGAGGATATTCATCAAATGCCCTTTCATTGATGAAGGACAGAAACGGCGCATGTTGAACGCAGTGAAGGTCACAGGCCTACAAAACACAGTGAATCTTATCTTCTCGTCTGGTCCATCAATGAAGAGAATATTCCACCCGCCCAAGGAACGTGCTCAGTGTCCTCAAGATTGTGCCACTTGTAAATTTGCCAAATCTCCCAATGATTGTGGTACGAAAGGGGTCATCTACAAGATTACTTGCAAATCATGTAACCAGATATATGTGGGACAAACAGTGCGATCAATAGGATCAAGAGTAAAGGAACATCTGTTCGGTAAGAAGCTCGACAGTGCGGTGGCCGAGCATTTCCACATCCATCATCCACATGATCATATGGACGTTGAGTGGGAGGTTCTGCACCGGGGACTCCACAACTATTCGAGACGAATTCACTTGGAATCGATCTACATTAACAGTTTTCCTCCAGATATTCTTATGAATGGGTGTTTCGGTAAGAAATTGCTAATTGCCTGACCAGCGGTTTTTTTCTCGCTCTTCGTATCTTTATCTCATGCTAGCTCTTAACGATCTTCTCTTGCTTAGTTTTACTCTCTTTATAACTTTAGTATTTGTACAGTCTACTTAGTTTGTCCTTTTTAATAGTAAGTTCTTAAACTATTTTAGTGTACGTTTTGTAATTTTCTATTGTCCAATGTCTGTCAGGTGTTAAATCATTCCATGCTGAACGTGTTCGATGAATGTCACGTGTTGAATCATGCCATGCTGAACGATTGTATCGTCTTTCACTTCCTGTGATCAAGCCGACTAGGCGAAACGTCAGGAGAGCTACGTAATACAAGTATATACATTGGTACCTGTGGAAGTTTTTCTCTGGTTTTCTCATTAAACACTCCGGGTACGCGTGGAACAGCACAATCTTCCATAGATTATTTTGGCATACATTTTACTTTCCTAAGTGGTCAGTTGTGGTCAGCAGGCCTTCTGAAAGAATTGCAGATTTAGTAGGTTTAGCTTCTGTTGAGTGTATTTCTAATTGTTTCAACAGTAAAGAGCAGTTCCCAGATGTCTGCAGATTGAATAGCACCGACGTATGTAAGCGCATAGATATCTGACAGTTAAACAACAGAGATTGCTGCCCATGGATGTCCGGTAATCAAAGGCGATTCCACTTAAGTTGTCTTCCAATAACTACAATCAAGTGATGTTGAACGATTCCACGTTAGATCTAAAATTAACAGTTGTCGACAAAGAATGGCTGCGGTTGAGTGAAATTGGCTGTTCTTGTTCTGGTAAACGCGGTTGATATAGTGGCTACTGGCTAGTGATGAAAATTTTCCGGAAAATTTTGAATTAAAATTTTCCATGGAAAATTTTGGAAAATATTGGAAAATTTTGGAAAAATCGGAAAATTTTGGAAAATTTTGAAAATTCTTATTTTTTGTGATAGGCCATGTTTTGACCGCTTCCACAGCCGAGGCAGCTACACACCAATAGAATGGGTTTATAAAACTGGTGAGTTTGATCATTATTTTGAATAAAACGATTTTGAAAAATGAAGAAATTTGAATTTTTGTGATATAATGTTTGCGTTTTCTATCACAGCCGAGGCATAGACACATCAATAGAATTGTTCTAAAACTCTTGATTTCATCATATCATTTCGATTAAAACAATCGTAGCAATACGAATCCCGTCCGCGGATTTTTGAGCATTCCTTTGCCAGCAGTTGCTTGTGGCAATTTGTTGCCGTTTTTAATATTATAACACAGACTTTTTTTGGGACAACGTGAATTTTTTCCTTTACATAGGGGTATAATTTCAAGCATTGTGAAAGATCTGGAGCAAAAATACTGCACTTTATTTGGGAGTTTGTTTATGGCTTGAAAGTTAAGCTTTATTATGCAGCCTTGATTGCATTTGCAATGATACAAATTCTCCATCGTGTTGATGAACATGTGAAGCACAAGCACGCAGTCCAACACAGCATTATACATGAGCGACCATATATTGGAAGATATATAAAGACTGTAAACTCGTGAGATATTTGGAAACTAAAGATATCTGTGATGATTAGAAGAATATCTATATGATAGCTTCTAACTTCTGGCGTATTGTCCGATATCTTCGTGGAGGACAAACTACACATTCCATTTCCAGCTGGTTCAGATGGTTCAGATAGTTCCAAATCGATTTCAGATCTACTTAAATCAATTTCAGACTTTTCCAGATGAATTGGAGATTCTCCAGTTGAATCTAAGATCCTTTCAAAGTTGAGTTTCTGACAGATATCTGAAATTCAATTAGAGAAATCTGAAATCCATTTAATGTCTGATATTCAGTTGGAAAGATCTGAAATAGACATGGAGGGTGCAGTTGGTTCCAAAAGTTAACATGCAGGGATGTTAGAGAAGTTTTCGGTCTTTGAATATTTCATAGTCTTTTCAAACGACTGCAACAATTCTCCACAACAGAGGCAAAAACGTGAATCACCGAAAAAAAAATTTCAAAATTTTCCATCGGAAAATTTTCCGGAAAATTTTGAAAAAATTGGAAAATTTTCCGGAAAATTTTCTGGAAAATTTTCCATTTGCATCACTAGTGCCTAGTGATGAAAATTTTCCGTGGAAAATTATGGAAAATATTGGAAAATTTTGGAAAATATTGGAAAATTATGGAAATTTTGGAAAATTTTGAAAGTTTTGATTTTTTGATAGGCTTATAATTTTAGCGCTTACACTGCCGAGGCAGCATGAGTAATGGGAAAAAGACCGGACCAGGACACCATAAAATCAAAAAAAATAGTACTTTTAAAAACGACATAAATTCATGAATTTAGTCCCTTTTTCAGGTTTTTAAGACCTAAATTCATGAATTTGGTTCATTCAAAAAGTACCATTTTTTTCAAAAATGGTACTTTTAAAAACGACATAAATTCATGAATTTAGGTCTTAAAAACCTGAAAAAGGGACTAAATTCATGAATTTATGTCGTTTTTAAAAGTACTCAATTTTCAAATTTTTCAAAATCTCAAATTTGAGAATTACAATTTTCACCCTCAAAATCATGACCGTTCCAGGACACCAAAAATTATAAAAGTTGAGTATCTCAAATTTGAGAATTACAATCGGGCGAAGCCCTAGAACCTTCGGTTCGATTTTCATTGCTTAAATCATGACCGTTCTAGGACACCGAAAATCATAAAAGTTGAGAATTTCAAATTCATGAATTTTATCCATTTTTCAGGTTTTTAAAATATATCATGTGACTTGCGAACCGAAGGTTCAGGGCTTCGCCCGTTAAAAATATTTCTTTAAAAATGGAAGAAACAAAAGTGGAAGGAACTTCAGAAATGGATGAAACAAAAATGGAAGGAACTTCAGAAATGGAAGAAACAAAAGTGGAAAGAACCTCAAGAATATATCCTTCGTTATCTCAATTAAAAATAAGTGAATTAAATATTGAAAAACACAAAGATAGAGTTAGGTATATGAAAGATAAAGAATCTCAATTATTATTAAGATTAGAGCATTATAAAAAGTTAAGAAAGAGATGGACTAAAGTTAAGAATGTAACACAAGGAATTGGCATATTCTTAACAATAAGTTTAGGTGCTTTAACAATTGTTATATCTTCAGGTGTTTTAGTAATTCCAGTAGTTGCTACTGCTTTAACAGGTACGGGTGTTTTTGCAACTTCACTTGTTACAATGTTAGATAAATCTTTAATAACTAAGAAACGAAAATCATTAAAAACTAAGCATTTACATATTAAAGAAGTCTATGATAAACTACACTACTACTTTCAAAGAGTATGTGATGATAATGTTATTACGTTAGATGAGATTGAAAAATTTGATCAAATAGCTAATGAAGTAAATCAAATATCATTTCAATCACAGACAGAAAAAGTTAATGATAAAAATAAAAAGGATGGTAAAATTTCTAGTGATGGTAAAACTTTTATTGATGATAAAATTTTTAATGAAGAAAATGATAAAATTTTTTTAGAAGAGCTAAAAACTTTATTAGACAAAACTTTATTAAACAAAACTTAATACGAGAAAATTTTAAACGAGAAAATTTTAAACGTGAAAACTTTAAACGTGAAAACTTTAAACGAAAAGATTACAAACAACAAAGCAATAAAAAAATAATTTGTTCAGTAAAATGTTTTTGCTGTATACCAATGTTACCACAAAATTCAAATATTATATTTTAAAAAAATAGATAAAATTAAAGCTGATAATAAAAAATAAAATATTAAAACATTATATTTGTATATTTTTATTACTCGGTAAACAATTGTTCGATAACTCTTTCATGAATTTTTTTATCAATATTAATTGTGATTAATCCATAATCTTTTGACCAAGCATTATTACACGATTGTTTAAATTCATCTTTATCTCTTATACATAAATCTCTTAACAAATCACTTAAGTTTCTTGCATTTATTTCAAATAGTATAAATATATTTGCATTCTTTCTAATAACACTTCCATCTAATGAATACATACTTTGTGTCAAATAAAATACACTACAGTTATTATGTCTACCTCTTGTGAAATAATTTCTTTGAACTGACTGATTTCTGTCATTAACACAATCATCAAAAATTACACAATGTTTCATTGTTTTATCTAGTTTACTAGGATCTTGCATATTACCACTATCATCTATTAATTGTATTTTTATATGCTTATTTTTATTGGATTCAACTAATTGTTTATTTTTTGCTGCTTCTTCACACCACGAACTTATTTCTTCTTCATATTCAGATTTTTCGTATTCTTCGAATAGAGAAGCAATTGCTGTTTTTGTAAGATTATTTTCAAATCCATATTTTAAAAATTGATAGACGGGTTGTTCTGCTGTTGTTGTATAAATTATAAGATTGTTATAATCTAAAAAATTTGGAGTCGTTAAAATTTTAAATAATAGATATGTTTTTCCACATCCTGATCTTCCGCAAATAACTGCTAAAACTTTATTAGATAAATTTGGATGATGATTAAATTTAAGTTTTTTTTATTTAAAGTCATTTCATTCATTTTTAAAGTAATAAATTCATCCATTATTGAATTAGTGTTTTTAGAAACAAAAAAATAAAAATAAAATTTTAATTTAAGTTTATTTTTTTTGTTTCTAATAATAAGATTAATAAGATTAATAATGAAAATGATAAAAAAAATTAAACTTCTCTAGCTTCGCGTAGGAGTTTATACCTCCCGAACCAAAAGATCTATCATAATCTCTTCACCTCCAAAATTTATTTCTTGTCCTTTTTCATCAGTGATTCTCATGTTAATGTTGTTAATAGTTTTTCTTGTAATAGGAAAATATATTAATGTTTGTGGAATTACATTTAATCTATAACCAATGGGTACAGTAAAAGCTGGAAAACTGAATATTAAATTTGATAATTTACCATTTATATATCCTCCTTCAATAATGTCACAATGTACAACAATTGAATTTATTTCAGTTATTTTTGGAATCTTCTCACCTAAATGATAACCTTGACTATAGGTTTGTTTATTAAATCCTAATAGCTTTGACAATGATCTATCATGATTAAAATCAACTTGATGATTTTCCTCTAAAGTAAGAGAAAATTTATTAACTGCCGGTTCAACTGCAAAATGTAATTGTTTCTTATCTTTAAATGGTATACCTAAATGTCTCTTAATTTCATTTGATATTGTTTCAACTTCGTAAGAACCAGGAAGAAAAGTTAATATTTTCCATGTTTTGCCTTTATCAGTAGAATATCTAAATTGATCATTCACATCTTTGATAACGTTTTGAATAGTGTTAAATGTGGAGAAACTAGTCAATGCAATTTGATAATTTTTATTTTGTTCCAAATGTAGAATGGGTTCTAAATTACAAGTGTGTGATGAAGTAGTTGTTATAATTTTTAACGTCGTATTAAATTTTGATGAACCCAAAATCTCTGTCAAATTTTCTAAATGATTATTAATTTTGTCTAAATCTGCTGAACACATTTTTTAGTTAAAATTTTAAATAAATATTATAGATAAAAATCGTAGATAAAAATCATAAATAAAAATCATAGATAAAAATTAGAAACAACATATTTCAGCTACGGGCGAAGCCCTAGAACATTCGGTTCGTTACACTTTTATAATCCTCTTCATTTAGAATCTTCTTTTCCAGCAGTCTTTTCAATATAGCATGAATTTCATTGAAACTAGAATTATGTCCTTCTTTTATTGCAGATATTAAAATATTTAATCTATTTAGTAATTCTTGTGGATCATCTGGTAAAAATATAGTTGTTTCTGTTTTCTGTTTTTCAGATAAACCTTTCCCTACTTTAACTCCCGTTGATAATAAATTTTCTAATTGTTTATAACGTCTAAGAGATTTTACTACACCAACTCTGTCTAACATAGCTTTATATTTTATGAGATCTTCTACAGCATAATTTTTTAAATCTGCTCCTCTTAAAAGATCAACAAAATTTCTATCTAAACTAATAGGTTTTTTATCTGGCGTAAAAATTAATCCTCGTAAAGGTTGTGGAAATATTTCTTTACCACCAAGATAAAATCTTGCAAATAATTTTTTATCTAAAAAGAAAGTAGAATGTTCGAATAACATAGATTTTGGTAATTTTTTATCTATGTTTGCCTCTAATAAACCATAGTCATCTAATAGTGTTTTAAGTACAGGATCCGCTATATCAACACGTTTTTCATTAAGTTCCTTTTCAAGAGTTTTAAATGGCTCGACAGTTTTTTCATAATCAGTTTTTACTTCTTCAGTTAATTTTAATTTATCAAACATATCAGATTGAATACCAGCTTTTGTCATTCTATGTTGAAGATGATTTTCTTTCATAATATTTCTTTGTTTTATTAATTCCTCTAATTGTTTTATTCTTTTAAAATTATCAGCTCTAACTTTATCCATTTTTATATGATAATTTTATATTATTTTATATTATTATTTTATGTTATATTATTATATTATTTTATAATATTTTATATTTTTTTATTTTATGTATATATCAAATTTGTCTATCTTAGAAATTAGAAAATTAAAAAGGTAAAGTAGTTATTCCATCAGGTAAAATTTTTCTTTTATCATCAAATGGATCTAATGCTAATTTATGTTCTTCTTTTAAATACATTTTATGTTTTTTTGAATTAAGTCTATAATTACATGCTGTTTTTATTTCATTATTAAATAATGCATTTTTATAATCTTGAAATGTTATTTGATTAGCCACTGATGCCTTTGAAATTCCTTTTAATGTTTTATGTGTTTTAATATTATTAGTTGTATTATAACAGTAACATTTAGATTTTAAAAATATAGCTTCTGTTATGAAATCTTCATTTCCTTCTAATTCATCTTTTACTTTACATAAATCAGAAGGATGAATGATATCTTTTGTTTTATTAATTTCTTCATCAAGTGTAGAATTATACGGTATTGTTAATTCTAAGAAAACAGAATCGGTATCTGTAAAGTGTAATTTATAGTTTTTGCCATAAGCAGGCGCTAAATAATCATATATAAATCTATACATAAATAGTTTAGCTAATTCTAATATAGTGAAACCTATAAAATTAAACTTATCATGTTTTACGCTGTTTCGACGTAAATGTACAGCACATAGTTCATCACTAAATCTAGTAGTTCTTTTATATGTAGGTTTCCTTGTTAAATTTTGAAAACCTATCTTTATCATAAACTATTTCAATATTTTGTCTATTACGCACATTTTCTAAAGTCTTACCATAAAATGCATTATTCATTAATTTGAAGAACACGTTTCCAAAATCATCTTTATTTCTTTTAGATATTTTGCGTTTTTCAATATTGAACTCAATATAATCTTTTAACCATTTAGATTTTTTATACACTAGTTTCCGGTGAATTTTTGTGAGAATCATTCCATGATCTAAATACCAATCTAGCATTCTTCCTTCAACAACATACTTTCCTTTATTGCTTTGTGTTAACATAAGTTTTTTTGTTGGTCTGTATTTCTTAGGAATTAAAGATTTTTGATAATCTGAAAAATCTTTTATAATGGGAATTTTGTTTTCTGGGCAGAAAGGATAATATTTTGTTGCATCTTTTATATAATCAGGGTATACGAAATCAACTTCATATATATAACCAGAATTACGATTTCCATCATATGTTTTTTGATAATCAAGATTATTACACCATGTCATCTCACCTGTTGGTAATTCTTGTATCATGCAAGAAGAATATAAGCTATTAAAATCATAATATAACAAATAGTTTCCTCGCATGAATTCATCAATTGCTTTTTCACGTTCTACTCCTTCTCGTTTCGTTCGAAAAATTTCTAATATTTTTTCTTTTTCTTCTGGAGATAAAGGTTTCATTATTCCATATTCTTGTGGATTTACTTTCTTATTATAACATTTAACATATCTATTACCTAAAACGGATGAAACTCCACCTCTAATTCCAGATTCAAAAAATAATAATTTATCATATGTATTTTCTTTATAATGTTTAAGTTTAACATTTGTATGTTTTAATCCTGCTAACCATGTTAAACCTGGTGTAGAATAACAATAACATGGATCTATTCCGTAATATTCTAAACACATATCACGAAAGTTTTCAAAAAGATCAGCTAGTATTAATACATCTATCTGTAGATATTTCATTGTATAATCATACATTGTTTTACAATTTAACTCTCTCCAATTTTTTTCAGCTTCTGCATAATCTTCTTCAGATAATTGTGATTGTTTTAATGTTGATTTAAATTTATTTATTGGAGGAAGTTGTTTTTCTTCCATAATTTTATTCACAGAATTAAAATCTCCAGTTATATCAGTCTCCGACTGTGAGCCGCAGGCTATATACTCATACGGAAATATTCCTTTTAAAGGTTTTAAATTATATTTATTTAATATTTTACATTCTTCAGGTTTCAAAGTTTTTCCCATAACATCTAATGAATAAGGAGTAAAAAATCTAAATGCATCTAAAATTCTAATACAACCTAATTGCATTGAAAAATATTCTTCTTCTTGTTTACATAGTACATTTATTTTTTGTTGATGTAATTTTTCTGATGAAAATAAATCTTTCATTACTAGATGGAAATCATATTTAGAACCATTGTAGAAATATAGAGGAACAAAGTTATATTTAAATTTGTTAGCATTAAGATTACAAGAATTATGTGCTGCACCTCTATATAATCCATTTAGATGATCATGATCTTTTACTTTATCAATATATCTACCTCTGCCAGTTTTATATTTATTTATAAAACATTTTCCACAGTAATAACAATTTATTTCATCATAAAATTCTTTCCTTTCTTCATCCGTTAATGGTATCATTGGTTTATTTGTTTCAAGCAATTGTGAAAAACGTCCTTGTAATTCTTCTACTTTCTTTGTAAACATTTCTGAACTATCTTCACCATAGTATTGTAAATATTCTGATTTAAATAATTCAGGATAATTTGAATGAATGTACATTCCCCAACATAATGGTTTTTGTTCAAATAAAAATTTTTCATTACTTTGTTCAGCTGAACTTTTTCCAGGTGCACTTTTTTCAGAATTATAATTTTCAGAATCGGGTGAAGCCCTGGAACTTTCCGTTTGATTTTGTGTCATATTAACATTATATGCTTCAAAATCACAATAAATAGTAAAGGGTACTTTATTTTTAAAATACCATTTATTATATTCTAAATAATCATCTTTAGGAAAAGTATTTTGAACTGCTTCGTTTTGTTGACAATTTTCCAAAGGTCTATTCATTTCTTCTAAAGTTCTAAAACTTGTCATACATTGAAGACAAGGAAAATTTTTATTATCTGAAGTTTTTGTAAATATAGAAACATCTTTACACAATATAAAATGTCCCTGATAATATAATATATTCGCTTGTGCTGGTTGTTTTGACTGTACTAATTTTACAAATTCATCTTTATATATTTCATGTGTTTCATTAATTTCTTTTGTAATATTAAATGTATTTTGATAATAATTTTGATTTAATATTTGTAGCTGATAAATATATTCTTTATCATATTGTTCTTTATATTGTTCTGGACATTTTTTTAAACATTCATTTATTTTTTGATTTTCTTTATTATTTAATTTTTTATTATTTTCTTCATTTAATTTTTGAATCGTTTCTATCTTATTTTGATATTTATGGTGATATTCTTGTAGTAACATTTTTAATTGTTGTTGATAATCTGTTTTACATTTTTGTAAACTTTCATTTAAATTTTCTAATTTTTGTTGATATTCTGAAGATAAAGATGAATATTTGTAATTATAATCATCATTACGTCCTTTATAATTATTGTGATTAATCATTATTGGTGATAGTGTTTTAACAAGTTCAAATTTTTCAGTACATATTATATTTCCTTGGTAAAAAATATTATGATGCATGTAATTTCCTCTATCATTATATACTATTTCTGATTGGCATAAATTTTTATTATTCAAATAAATTTTTTTTGAATCTGAGTAAAGTGGAGTAATTTTACCAATAGAAACATAATTCACATTTAATTCAAAAACATTTACTTCTATTAAATTTTTATTCTTTTTATGAAACTTTTTTAACTTATTATAATCATATGGAAATTCATCTAAGCCATCAGAAAGATCAAATTCATTTATGTATTCTTCTTTATTGTAATGACTTAGTCTTTCTTTATGATATTTTGCAGGATGTAAATGTGCTATAATACTCCACAGAAAACAATAATCATCTTCATTTTTTATGTTGATTAATTGTGGTGAACTGAAAGGTAAAGGAACATAACTACCACCAGTATTATTTTTATATTTATCAATTACTATTTTCTTAGATAGTATTTTAACAAATCTCCAACCAGATTCACGTAACTGGGCTTCAATTATACAATTTTCTAATTTAAGTATCATCGATTCAAATATGGGTTGTATATCATTTACATTATGAATTTCTTGTGAATTTGTAAAATGTCCTTGTATTATTTCTTCAGGAATTCCATCAGGTCCATTTTTTGTATAAAGTACTTCTACATTCATATAACATTTGAAAGATTTCTTAAATATATTATAAAAGTTGGTTAGAATATCAGAAAAAGTTTTATCGGTTTCATTATATTCAAAAGACTGATTAAATAAGTATTTTATATCTGTTACGGGCGAAGCCCTAGAACCTTCTGTTTGTAAGGCTTCATCGGTTCGTTCAGCTTCATCAAATTCATCTATTTCGTTAAATTCATCAGTATCGCTAAATAAATATCTTTCATCTGGCACATGTTCATCTTCACTATTAAAAACTTTTTTATATTCCGAATGTGAATAATCATAAAATATTTTTTTAACTTTTATATCAGTAGGTAATGTTTCTATATAGTTTTTATAACTATTTAATTTTAATATATTTCCTTCATCAACTCGTTCTACATTTTGTAAATGCATTTTACTTTGTAGATGAGATTGATAACTTCTTTTTGTTTGCAACTTTTTTTTACATAAGTTGCAATAAAATTTTTCCATTTTTTATTTTTTTAGAGAAAATTTTAAAAAAAATTATATTTAATTACAAAACAAAATGTTTGAAGATTATAAATAAAATTATATTTATTTATAAAAAAAGTTATATTTAATATCTTTTTTTGTATAAAAAATAAAATGTTTGAAGAGTATAAAATAGAACATGTACCAGTTTTAAAAAATTATAGACATCCTACTAATCCACTTACACTTAAACAAGAAGTAAAATTTTACTATCATCATAAATATATGCAATTTGTGAAAGACTACAAAATAAAACATGATATACCTAAATATGCTAAAACAAATGATTTTCCGCTCTGTTTAAGAAGTTTTAGAGTATTCTTGGCTTTTAATAATTTATGGTGGTTAATCAATAAAGATAACTTAACAGTATATGATTTAAAAACATTACAGAAATTGAACATTCCTCCATATATTTAAAATATTTGGATAATTTAAAAAATTATTAATAATTTAAAAAAATGTATAATTTGTTTAATTATTAAGTATTTCACTTACACCATTTATTAATGGTTTTATATCATTATATGTTTTTTTGGCTATATCAAATGTAGATTTAACATCAGTTATTATTGGTGTTGCTTTTCTTAAACCGTTTCTAACATCATTTATTGCAATTTTTAAATAGTTTAATGTTTCATTATCTTGTAATCTGTTAGGCATTGGTATACCAAATTTTGCATTTAAATAATGATCAAAATAAAAATAAAATGTATCAGGAATAATTTTTAGTGGTACTTTTGCTTCAGACTCTAAAAAGATAATTATTTGTTCTATAACTTGATTTGATAAATGTTTTGTATTTGCATATATTCTAATATCAAAATCTTGAGAGTTATTATAGATTTCATGTTCGGTATCTACTAATATATTTAAATCTTTATCATATACTTGCATATGTTCACTTATGGTGTCAACACGTATTATTCCATATTTATGATGTGTATAATATGATAAAGGCATATTCATTTTATAATTTTTATTAATATCATTAAAGAATGCTGCATTATTTTGTGTAGTTGTAAAAAATGTTTGAATGTTTTCTCTAATCTTATTATCTACATCACAAGCTTTATGAGCTAATACAACTATTTGAATATTTTGATGTCTTCCTTTTGTAAATATTTCTGACATATTTTTTTGTTTTGATAAACTTGCAACATCATCTAAAATTAATAAAGATTTATTTTCAGGTGTACCAGCAAAACTTTCCATATCTTGTAACTCATCTAATTGTTTATCATTATAGACGTTTGTAAAAGTTGGCCATTCAGAAGTATGCATACAAAAAATATGTACTTTTGTTTCGTCCTTATAATATTGGTTTATATATTTTTTAATAAACGTAGTCTTACCACTTCCAGTTTTACCGTAAACAATGAAATGTAAATTTTCTTGATACATTTTACCTTGTTTAATATTTTTATTATTAGTTTTATCCTTAATCTTATCCTCCTCAGTCTTCCATCCTTTAAAAGTTTTTATTTCTTGTTTATAAAAAATTTATTCTCTTTTGTTCCTCTGTTAGAAAGTAACCCCATTGATTTCCAATACATATAACAAGATGATAAATAAAAAATATTAAAATACATGCTAACAATATTTTTATACAATGAAATTTTAAAAAATTCCAAAGACGTGTAAGATCTGATTGTGGTATTTTTTTATTAAGAGATGAATTAGGGGGTAGTGTCTCTAAATATTTTTTATCTATATTATTATATATATTTTTATCTATATTATTATATATATTTTTATCTATATTATTATTATATTTAGTATTATATATAGGATTTTCTACAATATTATTAATATCTTTGAGATTCGGATCTTGAGGGGTTAGTGTATCTTGAAACTCAGTGTTATTCATATAATTATTTATTATTTCGTTTATTGCATTTAAGAGATTTATGACGACTTAGATTACTTTTATTACTTTTATTACTTTTAATTATAACCGGTGAATATAAATCTTCCAAATTTTCGTTTTTATTCATTTAATATTTTTAAAAATAAAAATTTAGGAAGTAGTATTTTTTAATTCCGGACTCGCAGTCTTACACTCTTATGAGTGTTTTTAACCTCTGTAGAACCTCCGGAATGTGTCGGACTTTTTGTTCCTATACTCAAAAGAAGTATGTTCCGAACCTCTCCTCTCTTCCGGAATGCTTAAGAATATTTTAATAAAATAATATTTTATTCTTTATAAAAAAATAATATTTTAATATATATAAGATTATTTTAGTAGAAATACAAATATTTTAATATATATAAGATTATTTTTAGTTGAAATACAAC